>JAQZBX010044177.1:0-21440 GCA_029593785.1 Cabassous unicinctus
TGGCTTGCTTCACTTAACATAATGTCCTCCAGGTTCATCCATGTTGTCATATGTTTCATGACTTCATTTCTTCTTACCGCTGCATAATATTCCATCGTGTGAATGCTCCATAATTTGTTTATCCATTCATCAGTTGATGGACACCTGGGTTGTTTCCATCTTTTGGCTATTGTGAATGATTCTGCTGTGAATATCGGTGTGCAGATATATATTCGTGTCTGCCCTCAGTTCTTTTGTGTATATACCTAGCAATGGCACCACCGGGTTTGCTGGGAGATTTTTGATGATGGATTCAGTCTCTTTAAATGTGATTGGTTTGTTAAGTTCTTGTATTTCTATTTTGGTTATCCTTTCTGCTATTCTTTCTTCTATACTCTTCTCCAAGCCTCTCTATCTCCTTTTTTTAAATTTCAGGTTCTAAGGCTTCCTTTAATATTTCCTGTAAGGGTGGATTGTTTTTTTGAAAACTCTCTTAGTTTCTGTTTGTGAATATTTTATACTCACCTTCATATTTGAAGGACAGTTTTGCTGGATAAAGAATTCTTGGCTGGCAGTTTTTCTCTTTCAGTATCCTAATTGTATTGTACACTGTCTTCTCGCCTCCATAGTTTCTGAAGAGAAACCTGCGCTAAGTCTCACTGGGTGTCCCTTGTATATGATGGTTTGCTTCTCCCTTGCTGCTCTGAGAATTTTCTCTTAATCTTTGACATTTGACATTCTGAGTAGTATGTGTCTTAGAGTGGGTCTGTTCGGATTTATTCTGATTGGGGTATGTGAGCTTCTTGGACATGTAAGTTCATTTCTTTTGTGAGAGTTGGAAAATTTTCAGCTATTATTTCCTCAAATACTCTTTCTGCCCCTTTTCCCTTCTCCTTCTGGAACTCTCATGACACATATGTTGTTGCATTTCATGTTGTCATTCAATTCTCTGACCTCCTGCTCAATTTTCTTCCATTCTTTTCTCTCTGTTCTTTTCTCTCTTCAATTTCAGCTTTTCTGTCTTCTGTATCACTTATTCTTTCTTCTGTCATTTCGAATCTGCTGTTATATGCCTCTCGTGTGTTTTTGATCTCACCTATTGTGTCTTTCATTCCCATGAGCTCTGTTACTTTTCTTTCAGGATTTCAAATTCTTCTTTGTGCTCACTCAGTGTCTTCTTGATGTCATTTATCTCTTTAACCATATTGTCTTTCAACTCATTAATTTGATTTTGGAAATTTGTGCACATCTCGCTGATTAGTTCTCTCAAATCCTGTGTCTCTTCTGGGGCTTTGATATATTCCTTTTCTTGGGCCATGTCTTCTATTTTCTCAGTATCACTCATAATTTTTGGCTGATGTCTAGGCATTTGATTAGGATGTAGTTTACTCAGATGCTCAATTTCTTTCTCTTTTGTACGGATTTAGTGGCAGGAAGCTGTGTGTTACCACTGCTCTTTGATTCTTGGCTTGACCTGGTTGTTAGGATTATCCCTGGTGGTTGCTTAATACTGGGTACCGGACCCAGTAATTGGTTGTAGAATCGCTTCCTAGGGCCTTGGGAAGGGAGGCTATAGAGGTTGGAAGAAACCTCTTTCTTAATTTTCTTTCATGCACTTCCTTGGTCTGCCAGCAGGTGGCATTCCTTGGCAGCTCTCAGTTCAATGCCTGGTCGGAGTGTATTTATTGCAGCACAGAACAGATCAATGTGATAGAGCTTCCAGTCTGAAGGCAAGAAGCCTTGTAATTCAAACTCTCTCTGAGATGGTTCTCCAGTTTTCTCTGTCAGCCCCCTCCCTTTTCTGGGGTAGGAAATATTTCCACTCCCCTCTGAGTCCTCAACAATTAGTCCCGTTTAGTAGAGAAGGAGATTGGGAGGGTTGGATATCTTTAGCCCCTTGCCAGCTCCCAAGGCATACAATTGCGCCCACTTGGCCTGGAAGGGCTCCTGGAACACAGCAGACCAAATTTGTGAGTCAAAGACTGAGTCAGTCTTAGGCTGTGTCCCACTCTTCCCTGTCATGGGGAGGTGCGTCCTCAACAATCAATCCCAGCCTGAAAGGAGGGATATTGGGAGAGTTGGATTTCTCTGGTGTGGTCCCCTCCAGCCTGGAAGGGTTGGTGGGACCCAGCAGACCAAATTTTTGGGTCAGAAGTTGAGTCAACCTTAGGCTATGTCCCTCTCGCTCCCCTTTTCTAGGATGGTAGATTCCGGGAACCCTCTTAGTCTGTTGCCACATGTTCAGATTCCCAAGAATTCTAAAGTGTCTTTAGTGTGGGGGATGGTGCCAGCAGCAGCAGCAGCTGGTTTCAATTCACAGTTCTGTAGTCGAGATTTCCCTCCTTTGTCCCTCTCTCCTCTAGATGGTGTCCAGTCTTTGCCTGGTGTCCTAAACCCCTGAAGATCTTTTTCTAGGCTGTTTCAGCCAGTCCTCTAGCTGTTTTTCTGGAAGAGAAGAGAGTCCTGTGTCACTCTAATCCATTCCTGGAAGTCTCTAATCAATGGCTTTTTTTGCTATGTTTTTTTGTGCATGTGGAATGCTGTTCCACTGCCTCTAAGTTCCCATTCCATCACCCACCTCAATCTGTCTGTTAAACTCTAATTATTCATAATTCATTTTAAGCATTAGTTGCTTGTGAAATACTACCTGCCTTGTTCACCCTAGGAAATTCTATGGTGGCAATGATGTCTGCAGCAGCAGTTGTTGCTTTATTTATTTTCTTCCAAGCCACATTATAGTAGTTGTGACATTTATCAAATGGTATTTTGGGATTTATTATTTTCTACTTTATCTCCCTTATATTGTGTGTTCTTTGAGGTTTTTTCCTATTCCTAGGACCTCACACAATGTTCAAGATTTTTTGGCTGAGTGAATGAGTGTTGACTGAAAGACTACATCAGGGATGGTTTGTGCATGTGGTGATTAATTCATTTGCTTCTGACTTTTAGTTTCAAGCATTGCAGACCCTTTCATTTCATATAGTGATAGCTGTATATTGTGTAAAAAAGTATTGACTTGGGAGCGGAGGAGGCTCAAGTGGTTGAGCTCCCGCCTCCCACATAGGAGGTCCTGGGTTTGGTTCCCAGTGCCTTGTGAAAAAACAAAAACAAACAACAAGGAAAACAAATGAAAAACCAAGTCAGGGAAGCCGATGTGGCTCTGTGGTTGAGCGCCGGCTTCCCACATATGACATCCCGTGGTCAATCCCTGGCCCCGGGTACCTAAAAAAAGGTATCGGCTTAATTCTTGAAGAGAAGTACAAAGATGAGTGGGCAGGTCCTACCCTTAAAGAAATCATCTAATAATTAAAATAAGTATGCATAAAAACAAGTATAAAGTGGTATGTGCTGTAAGTCAGCTGGAGATAAATACATGCAAATTCAGAGGAAAGAAATTACTTCTAGCTGTAAGTAATCAGGAAGTGCTTCATGGTGTAGATGGCATTTAAGGTGAGACTTTATTTGGACATTTTGAAATGAGTAAGGAAACAATAAAATAAAATTAAAATCCACCTTGATAAAGGCAACAGTGTGTAGTTGAATGTATCAGTAATTGTTTTTGTACTTTATTGCCAGTTGGAAGACAAAGAAGTGTATCCTAAGATAGGAAGCTTTGTTAAAATCATTAGCAGGCATTATGCCTATTTTTCATTGTGACCATGAGTTTATTAATTTTGCTGTCATCCTATCAGTCATATTACTAAAACAGCTCTGCCAAAACTTCTTTTGATCTCCTATTGTTAAATTCAGTCCATCTTTTTAAATTTCTTATTCTCTTTATCCTTTCTACATTCCTACTTGACATTGTTCTATATTCATCTCTGGTATCAATTTATTGAATACTTTCCTTAGGGTAAGTGATACAGGATAGAAGAAAAGTAACAGATGTCCAGTTCCTGTGGATACTGTCTTTGTAATGTCTCTATACTTTCTTTATTTCTATTGCGAATATGTGGTTTATGCATTAATAGTCTGTAGACTATTGTAATGATAGCCTCTAATTGACCACCCTGCCTTCAGGTTATTCCTTTTGCCTTTGTTCCTACCAGCAACCATCAGAGCCATTTTTACAAAACAATTTTTGTAGCTCTCTTTCCCACTTGAAAAATCTTTGAAGATAAGGTCTGAAGTGCATGCCTCAATGTTTTAGGTCCTTCACAGTGATTCCAACCTATGTGTCATTTGCCTCTATTCACCCATAGTCAAGAAGACTGGCCATGCTGATTGATTCCTAAATCACTTTTGCTTGCATACCTATATAGCTGCTTCTCCCCATTTCTTCTACCCTCATCTGTTTAGCTCAAGCCCTATCTCTTTTTGAAGTTCTGTATTACTCCAGCACACAGCAGTCTTTGGAACCATCTAAAAATATTGCTACTAATGACAAATTTATACCTAAGAGCAGAAGTCTCAGCAACCTTAAACAGCATCCTTGAACACTTTTGATAGGATTATAACATAGGCAGAAGGGAAAGAAAAGGAGAGAAGAAAATAGGAATGGGAGAGTATAGAGAAAAAGAGGTATCTCAAATATTTTCTGGCAAATTTGGTAGACTGAACTTATCCACTGCTTGATAAGCCTTGAGATCCCACATGTCACCAACCATGTTCTCAGGCACAGGACTGATACATGGTAGATTGTCTGCTTTTATCCTTAGCAAAACTTAAATTACATAAATCTCATGATGAATTCTACATATCTCACTTTTAAATATTATTATGTCTATTTCTCTCTGATATCCATACATTCTGACTGTTCTAGATGTGGCGAGTGTTGAAGCTTATGTTGAAAAATGAGTTGGTATGCATGTCTCTGCTAATAAGATGTATAGAAATATACCTAAAAGGCAATTTTCTATATCCATGTTTCTAATTGATTGATACGCAGAACTTTAATATTATAAAAACCTTCATAATATTACAGAATGTATGCTTTTTAAAATGGTGTAAATTGACATTGTTAGCAAATACCTCTGAGCTTACTGTGGAGAAGCAGTCTTTATTTCTGGAATTTTTATCTGAATACACAACAGTCTTTGAAATTTAAAGGAAATACTTAGTCTGTTCTGAGGGAGGGAATTCTTTAGTAGTAATTTCTGAGTTGAAAATATTTTCATTTTTGCTTTCTATTTTTAAAATTACTTTGATAATGGGAAAAATACTGAAATAATGATACTGAGTTTCTGATCCCAGGCATGGAATCTCTGATAATAGCTAAGGCTCCGTTATTTTTGCAGAAAGACCATGTCAAGAACGAGAGTGGCCTTTCAACCCTAGCATTTGTAATTTGATCTTTTGTAGTATGCTTTGTCTTCCAGGCAAAAGGTTTGCCTTTTCTTTGCATAAGAATTTCTTAGAATTTTAGTTTGATTAAATTATTGGTCTTTAAATTATAACAATTTAAGGTATTTTATAAAGAGGTGGGTAAAAAGGTAAATGAAGTATAGGGAGTTATAGTTCAAATATTGAATTATTTTGCCATTTTTCTGAAAGGCCTTTTATTTAATCTAGGCCTGGGTACAGTTTCAGTAGAATCTTAAGTAGGCATATGACTAAGATTGCTTATCTTTTATGTATATATATTCCAGTCTTAAATGAGAGTTTATAGTTATATACAGTCATGTTAGAAAAAGCAAATGTGATCGTATCAACTAGAGACTGAGAGAATTTTACTACTTTCTGAAGTACTGTACTGAAAGTAAAATTTGTTTTGATTCCCTTAAACTATTTAAAAGAGAATTATAGGAGCAGTAAATGTAATTTAAACATATTTGAACAAAATAGAAGTTTATCTCTAAAGTAATAAATGAAAGTAAACCACCTCTCATTCCTCCTTGTAAAGGTGTTGGTTTTGTCTTATACCTATAATATCTACATATCATATGTATTTTTAAAGTCTATAAAACTTACAAACTACATATGTAATTTGCATATGTAATATATGCATACATGCACCAGATAATTTCATTTACAAATACGGAAGGAATTATACTCTACATGTTATTCAAAAATTTAAGTGTTTTTACTTAACAAATATCAATCTTTTTTTTTTTTTTTTTTGAGGCACCAGGACCAGGGATTGAACCCAGGACCTCATATGTGGGAAGCCAGCGCTCAACCGCTGAGCCACATTGGCTCCCCTGAGTTGGTTTTTTCATTTGTTTGCTTGTTGTTTTTTAGGAGGCACTGGGAACCAAACCCTGGACCTCCCATGTGGGAAGCATGCATTCAACCGCTTGAGCCATATCCGCTCCCCTCAATCATATTTTTTCAACTTGTATGTATAGATCTATCTTCAAGAAGAATTTAAATCTCCAGGAATTAAACAGGCACTCAATATTATGTATTTATACAGTCCCATCTGGGAATTTCATCTTCCATGATAAATTCACTAGCTATTGGGGTGGATGTAGCTTAGTGGTTTGAGCACCTGCTTCCCACGTACGAGGTCCTGGGTTCAATCCCTGGTACCGCCTTAAAAAAATTAATTCATTAGCTATTGAAGTTTAATTATCATCATTTCCCAGTCTTCATATTAAGGAGGGATCTTAGAAGATTTAATAGTGATTTAAGATCCTTGTTCACAAGTCTACATGTAGCAGGTACTGCTGCTTTGCCATAAATGAAATAAAGTAGAGTGAGAGGGAATGGCACAGTGTTCAGTAAGGAAGAGGATTAGAGAATTATTTGATTAACTGGAGAAGAGGAAATTTAATATACAGTTTTATTACAGAAACATTCCTTTTGTTATTTCTTAATTCTCATTATAATAGCCATGTGGAGGACAGTTAGAATGTCTGTTATAGGCCCTTACGGTGTGGGGAATCAGCTATAAAATATTAAGGCTCTGACAATCTCTATTAAGAAATGACAACGTAAGATCCTCATTGTTTTTTTTGTTGTTGTTTTTCTCTCATTGTTTTAGTGGTTGGAAAGTGGCACTATAGAAGTGATCATTGAGAGCAGCTTTTAAAAATGTTATTCAATGTGTGGGCAGTTGCTTACAATGTTTAGTTTTGTGCTGTAGCATTGTTTTGCCTTTAGGTTTTACCTATGTACTTATCTGTTTATTGAAAAACTATACAGTCCTTAACAACAAACAAGACTGTGTCTTCGTCATCTATTCACTTTTTAGCACAGTACCTTGTGTGTAATAGATGTTCATAAAATTATTTTTAAAATTATACTGAATTGATTTAGTATTGTCCCTCATGTATAATACACTTAGCTTCAGTACCAGCAATCTGAAGATAATCTAGTATATTGTAGAGGTCTTCCTAGTAACTTAGAACTGATGAAAGGTAAATGTTTAACTGAGAGGACTGTCATTAGACATACTAAGGCCAATTTGACTTTTTTAAAAAAAGTTCTCCTGGACAATCCTAAAATAAACTGCAATGGCTATAAAAGGAGAAAAATTGCACTTTGGGGGGAGTGGCATGGCAAGGGTGGGGCAGTAATATGTGAACTCTCACAAATGCCCTCACAGTTGCATCTAATCCTCACAGTTTAATCTTACTAAAGCATATTATAATATTACTGGCTCTCCAAGATTGGAGAGGTCATATCCCCTGAAACTAATTTAGAATCATTTATCATTTTGAGCTCTTGTATGCCTGCCCCAAGGAGGGACTTTTTTAGGGGCAATAGTTATAACTGGTGTGTCTCTTACTAAGTGTTTATTTTCATTTACTGTTCACTCTATGTCCTATTTCTAAGAATTACTTAGAAATGCTCTGGTTATAGAAAGGCCATTTAGGCTCTTTCTATAATTTTCCAAGAGTTTTAACTCTTCAACCTGCTGGGCTTTGTCAGATGACATTAACACCTGTCCATGTTTGTTACTGCTTTTAATATCTATTATAGAAATATGTGTCCACATGTGTGTTTGTATATAATGGTAGAGTGGGTATAGCAGCTTCCTAAAAGGGGAAGAGCAACTGGCTTTTCTGAAAAGACTTTTCCACCCCCACCTTTTTACAGGCAGCCGGAGTTAATCCTACCAAGTTTGATTGGAACAGCTGAGAGAGTATACCCTGCATAGCTGAAGGCCTCCAGTGGACTCATGTTGCCTCAGAGTTGGGGCCACCTTCCTCTTTTCTAGTGCTGATCCTGCCAGCTGTCCTAGCCTCTGTTAGAGCACAGTGAGAGAGGTGTTAAATGATACGAACACATACAGTGTCATGAAAGGGATCCTTTACTGCATGTATCAGTGTGGCTTCTCTTTTTTCCCATTCCTTTCCACAGCAGAAAAGTTTTATACTGTTAATCCTAACACCTGTCTCTGCCGGAGACAGTGAGAAGGATAAGTGTGTGTTGTGTGCGCACATGTGCGCACACATACTCATGCCCAAGGAGGAACAGAGAAATAATCCCAGGCCCATCTGCCTTTCCATGTCCTGGATTGGGAGTGTTCCCTCTGACGCACTTAAGGCCTGGAACATATATATCATTTTGGCTCCTGGATGCTGCATGTTTCCTACTGTTTTTGTGTGCTACTTTAAGGAGCCTGCTTTCCCTTCCTGGCTGTCATTCTCTGCCTCTTGAGTTTCTGGTGGAGTTGTCAGTTTAAAACCAACAGTAACAGCAGTGTCATTTTCAGCCCATAAGTTATAACTCAGTTGGAGCTTTTTGCTTTTCCCTGAACATCTCTTTTCTGTAGTGCTGTTTCCTATTGGGGTGGAAGCCTGGTCTGAACCAAACCCCAACTTCATCAGCTGAGCCAGCGTACCTTTCTACGTAGACTGGAAGTCTGAGCCACGGATTTTTCGTTGCTACCTTTTCGTTCGTACTTTGGACAGGACAGCCAGATTAACGAGGCAAAACCTTGACACTTTTTGTACTGTCTTTACCTCAAGTTTTCTTTTCTGTTTGCTATGTATGGTGTATATTGTATGGATTATCAATATCCCGTTGTCCAGGTAAGCTAAGGGTTACAACTTGTTTTCTAGATACTATTAGATTGATGTGAAAGTTTTTTTTGATGGGATGAAATGCTTGTTTTCTTGATCTGGTACCATTCAGGGCCTAGATTTCCCAAGGTTTTTTTTGCTAATTTGCTGTAGCAAAAGGTTTGAGTTTGACAGTATTAGGGCCTGGCAGGGGTGGTTGGCTTTCAACTCTAGAAGTTCTAAAACTTCAGAGAGATTCATGTGTGTGTGTGTGTGTGTGTGTGTGAGAGAGAGAGAGAGAGAGAGAGAGAGAGAGAGAGAGAGAGAGAGCGAGCGCGTGCGGGGTAGGGGGAGAGGGAAAGAGTGAGCAGGAGTGAGTGTGAGAAAGAGTTAATTGTTTAAAACAGAGTGAGGCTGGGCAATATAAATGTAACTTAACAAAACTACCATACTAGAGTAAACTTTAGGCTTTGTTTTGGGTAGATGAGAGGCACAGATGGCAGTTTCCAAATGTTGCTGTAGTTTTTTTGGAAAGGTAATATACAATAGTGGCCACTCTTTCCTTATTTAACATAATATGTTAAACTATTTTTTGATGGGATTAGTGTATTTTAGTTATTAATGTGTAATCTAGAATCAGAAAATGCTAGACCATTATCAAACTTATTTCTTAATATTTATTTGTATTTGAATTAATAGCAGTATAGTGAGTGAAGTTGAAGTTAGGAATCTGATTCTAATTCCAGCTATATTTGTATTGTTAATCACTTTCGTGTTCATGCTCAAATAGCTTCATTTTTCTTGACTTCAGTTTCCTTGTATATAAAATGAAAGGATTGGACCAGATGATCCCCCATATGTCATGATTTTTATTTTTTTTTTAAAGATTTTTATTTTATTTATTTATCCCCCCCTGCTGCTTGTGCTCTCTGTGTCCATTTGCTGTGTGTTTTATCTGTGTCTGCTTGTTTCCCTTTGTTGGGTCGTTCTGCTGCATCAGCTCACCGCGCCGCTCGGGCTGGCCTGCCTTCACCAGGAGGCCCTGGGAAACGAACCCGGGGCCTCCCATATGGTAAACGGGTGCCCTATCAATTGAGCCACATCCGCTTCCCTCATGATTTTTAAAATATTAATTGATTGTGCTGAAAACCTAGAATAGAAAAATAAATGTGGTTAATAAAATTGATTTTGGATTATAGATTTTGGTTGGTTTCTCAGTTTGTTTTTACATGGCCCTTAATTTCTTTCAAAGGATCATTTCTCTAGTAATTAGCACCCAAGTTGGAAGTTAGACAGGAATACATAAGGTTTAAGGAAGTGAAGAACTAACTAGGAATATGGGGCCTAAAGGCTAAACCAAGTTATTTTCAATTGAGCCTGCAGCGTAGGCGATCCAGAGGAAACAAATTCTCAAGCTACTAGTATTGGAATCATATTGGAAGGGATGTAGTTATGTTTCTCTTTAATTATCTATATTCTCATACATTGGTTTATAATATTGTATGTTTTATGTTATATGCATAACTGATTCCATTATTTTGGATTATTCAAATTGAGTGTATTATACTTACCATAATGATTACAGATTTTGCTGTAGATTTCATTTATCTGTGAACTACTTCTCTACTGCCATAAAGCAATAGATTGGTCAATACAACAGCTTAAGATTGAAAGTGTCTTGAGACTAGATTATAAGTAAATCTTCTTACAAGTAAATATTAATATGCTTTTTGAAGAGAAACATCTTTGAACAGTAAATTTTTGAGACTCAACTAGTAAAATAAGGGGGCTTATAATAACTGTTATAAAAGTGAAGGTGTTTCCAAAGAAGACTGAGGTATTGGAGATATATGAAAATTAATTATAATATGTAAGTGAATTTTTTTGAGGTACAAAATTGCCCCCCCCCAAAAAAAAAAAAAAATTGTGACTGGATCAAAAAGTCCCTGTTGAGGGATTATGACATGGTTTGATAAAGTCATTTGCAGTGAAATTTTGTTCATTCTAAATAAGATGAATTTACCACCCAAGATTTAGTACTGGTAAATGAAACATCCATTATTTGTAACTGTACTTTTTTTGTCATTGCTTCATTTAATAGGTTTATTCTATCTGAAATTAAGGTAGTTTTAAAAGTATAGAGGGAAGCGGGTGTGGCTCAACCTATGGAGCTCCCATTTACCATATGGGAGGCCCCGGGTTCGCTTCCCGGGGCCTCCTTGTGAGGGCAGGCCGGCCCGCGCGGCGTGGTGGGCTGATGCAGCAGGACCTCACAGCAAGGGGGAGATAAGCGGACACAGGGAGGACACGCAGCGAATGGATACAGCAAACACAAGCAGCAAGGGGGGGATAAATAAATAAATAAATAAAGTATAGAATTTTAAATTTTAAGGGTGCATGCTCTCACCACATCAGGAAAATTAATGGAATTGATAAACAATTTTAAATTGAGGAATCCAAAACTGTTTTACAGTCTTATTTATTAATTCTTTTAAGATAACAATTTTCTTTCAAGGCGTTTATAAATGAGTAGTAGGTGGTTATTTGATACCCAAACTCTTACCTCAACTATGATTATAAAATGTTCTTTTTAGCTTTTGTTATATTCTTATACTTAGTTAATCAGAGGTCCAGATAATACTTTGGTTGTTTACCAGTGCATTATGCATTTGGAAATTATTAGGACTGAATAGTATTGATTGAATAGTATTTTTTAAAAATTAAAGGTGTTACACTTTTTAAATTATTTCTAGAATTGCTTGTATTGAGATAATGAAACAAAATGAATGCTCTTCAACAATGAAAGCAATGAAGTATTTTAGGTATTTGACCTTTCAGTGTTCTTTTTTTTTTGTTTTGTTTTTAAAGATTTATTTATTTCCCCCTCCCGGTTGTTTTGTGCTCGCTGTCTGCTCTCTGTGTGTTCTTCTGTGTCTGCTTGTCTTCTCTTTAGTCGGCACCAGGAACTGATCCTGGGACCTTCTGGAGTGGAGAGAGGCTGCTTAATCTCTTGCGCCACCTCAGCTCCCTGATTTTGCTGCGTCCCTCATTGTCTCTTCTGTTGCATCATCTTGTTGCACTAGCTCTCCGCACGGACCAACACTTTGTGTGGGCCAGCACTCCTGTGTGGGCCAGCACTCTGTGTGGGCCAGCTCTCCACTCAGGCCAGCTTGCTTTTCACCAGGAGGCCCCAGGAATCGAACCCTGGACCTCCTATATGGTAGATGGGAACCCAATTACTTGAGCCACATCCACTTCCCTTTTGGTGTTCTTATTGTTAATAAAACCATGCCTGTCTTAATAATGTTCAAACCAAATCTGGGCCAGATTAGTTTAATATACAGGCAGAGTAAGTGGATAGGGACTCGCCAGATATGATTTAAGGGACAATGAGTATAATCTCTCTGCCCTGAAAAATCTATTTGAGAAATTGTTCCTGAAATTATCCTTTTAGACATTCTTTTGTATTAAACATTGGCTATCTCTGACTGAAAGGTTAAAATGTGACTTCCAATTTAGGGTTATTGCCTGTTTGCCCAGTTTTTTGTTAGGCAATTTTATATAACTTGTCACGCATTGAACATATTGACACTGATTATCATTGCAATGGTACATGAGTCAGCCAAAGGGGTGCTGATGCAAAATACCAGAATTTCTGTTGGGTTTTATCAAGGGTATTTATTTGGAGTAGAAACTTACAATTACCAGGCCATAAAGCTTAAGTTACTTCCCTCACCAAAGTCTGTTGCCACGTGTTGGAGCAAGATGGCTGCCGACATTCAGCATTCCTCTTCCTCTTAAGGCTCCATGGTCAGGCTCTCTAGGTTTGTCTCTTCCGCAGGGCTTGATTCCCTCCGGGCTCAGCTGCTTTTTTCTCTCCACAAGGCCAGCTGCGAACTGTCAGGCAGACATCTTGTCTCTTTTTCCTAGGGCCTTCTCTCCTTCCTCACGACCAAGCTCCTCTGTGTGCTTACTTCCCTGGGGCTCCAGCTCAAAAACTCCAACCTCCCTTCTCTGTGGTATGGTTTCTCTGTGAGTCCCCGCCCACCATGGGGGTGGGGACTCAACTTCCTACTGATGTGGCCTAATCAAAGCCTTAATCATTATTTAATCAAGTAAAAGTGAAACCTCTGAATCCAATATAATCTAATACGCCCAGAGGAAAAGACCAGTTCACAAACATAATCCAAAATCTACTTTTGGAATTCATAAATAATGCCAAACTGCTACAGATGGCAAATGGGGCAGTTGGAGGAAGAGAAAGCAGAATGTTGTATTACTGGGAGTATAGCTAAATGTCCTTATAGGAGGGTTAGGACAGCCATAGGGCCACCCATTTCTTTGTGGGAAGATATCCATGATGTACATGATGAATTAGTTAATTCCTCACCAAATGATTTTTGAGTCCCTACTGTGTGCCAGATACTATGCCAAACACAGGAATATAATGGTGAACAAGACAACAAAGTCTCCAGTAATTTAATAATAGAGGCATGACATATTTTAGTACTGGAGAAACAGCACACTTCAGTTTTCACAGTTTAATCATTTATTTTATTGATTTCTTTATTGTCAAAAATTTTTACATCCCTCCCACCTTAATATTTGATTGACAGCCTTTTCCTTAGTCTCTTACAGAATTCAGAGAATTTATCCATAATTTCAATTGCATATATACTATCCTAGTTATCTAGAGTTTGAGATGTTTTAAAAATGAAAGAGTAAGGACAACCAGAAAGATGGCAGCAGAGTAAGGAGCTCCTAAAGTCAGCTCGTGCTACAGGGCAGTTAGTAATCACCCAGAGGTATCTAAAGAACCTGGTTGGGGCCTCCAGGAGACCAGAAGTGCATCCTGCAACATCCTTGAAAGAATGGAAGGAGGAGACTGCCCATCTGCAGAGAAGATTTGTAAGTAGAGCACTCCACACCCCTGAGGCTGGTGCCCATCCTCCACTGGAGGCACAAGCTGCCTCAGGAGCTGTTCCGCGGGTGGAATTGGAAGCTCCACTTCCCAAAAATGGGGGAGGAAGAGATGGTTGGGCCCCAACTACAGCCACTGATTAGTAAATTTGGCTGGCTAAAGTATAACTGTAAGAACAGTTATTAAAGTTTGAACCTGTCCAAGTTGGAAAGAGTCCGGTAGCTGCCATTTTGACTTCGCCCCCAGCATGAGGGGAAGCTGGGCTGACAGAAAATCAGTGACTGTAGGGACCAGCTTCACCCAGATCGGCCTGTAGCCCTAGCCTAGGCTTCAGCCCCATCTCTAGCAGGGAGGAAGCTGGCGAGCCCTGTACCAGCGTCTCTAGGTAGCTACAGGTACATTCGGCTGGCACAGACTGAATAGTTGGAAGTCTACCCAGGGCAACTGTGGACCCACACAGCATAGATTGCTGCCCACACCTGCAGCTCTATCCCTGCCCCAGGCAGGAAGGAAAGGGCCTTGAAGCTTCATCAGTCTATCTGGGCAGCTGCAGTCTAGGCCTGCACAACTTGGATTATTACACACGGCTATGGCTCTGTCCCTACCCCTGGCAAAGAAGAAAGTTGGGAGAAGCTTCATTGGTCCCTGGGGCAATGAGGGCAGCTTGAGGCTCCCAGCTTACAGCACCAACTACATCCTTGGCTCCTACTACACAACCAGCAAGGCAGAAAGGGCAGGAAGCCCTAAACTAAAGAGAAAAACTGCATCCAGAATAAATACATCTAGTAAGCCAGATGCCAAGACACCAACAAAAAATTACAATCCACACCAAGAAACAGGAAGATATGGCCAAGTTAAAGTAACAAGATAAACTTCTAGATGACATAAAGAAGTTGAGATGACTACGCATAGATGTTCAAACAAATCTTAATAAATTCAATGAGATGGCTAAAGAGATTAAGCATATTAAGAAGACATTGGAGGGAAGTGACTGTGGCTCAATTGGTTGGGCTCCCGTTTACCATATGGGAGGCCCCGAGGCCCCGGGTTCAATTCCCGGGGCCTCCTGGTGAAGGCAAGCCAGCCTGCGCAGTGCAGTAAGCTGGTGCAGCAAGATGATGCAACAAAGGGAGACAAGCAGAGAAAAATACAAAGCAAATGGGCACAGTGAGCACAAGCAGCAAGGGGGGGAATAAAAAAAATAAGACATTGGATGGGCACAAAGAAGAATTTGAAAGCATACATAGAAAAATAGCAGATCTTATGGGAATGAAAAGCACAATAAATAAAATTAAAAATACACTGAAATCATATAATAGATTTGAGAAGGCAGAAGAACGTATTGGTGAACTTGAAGAAATGGCCCCTGAAAGTGAACATACAAAAGAACAGATGAAGAAAAGAATGGAAAAAATGGAACAAAGTCTCAGGGAACTAAACAGCAAGAGATGTGCAAACATATGTATCATGGGTGTCCCAGAAGGAGAAGAGAAGGGAAAAGGAGCAGAAGGAATGCTTGAAGAAATAATGGTAGAAAATTCGGTAGAAAAATGGTAGAGCAGATGTATGTCACTATTGCAGGGTGGTGGGAATGTGGAGAAGCATGGGAAAAATACAACTGGAATGACCAATTAACTGTGGTTAACAGTAATAATGTAATATTCATGCATCTATGCCAAAGATGAACTGTGTTGATAATGGGGCAGTATGGAAGAAGTGTGCCAAATGTACACCATGGACCTGGTAATAATCGGATAATATTATCTCATAATCTGTAACAAATGTTCCACCACGGTGTGGTGTATTAATAGAGGGGTATTGTCTGGGAATTCTGCACGCATGCATGATTGTTCTGTAAGTTTACAACTTTGTCATAAAAATATATTTTAAAAATAATAGGTTAGGATGGGGGAAAAATACATCAAGTGTAATATAAGGACTATAGTTAGTAAGATTTTGATGATATTCTTTCATAATTTGTAACAAATGTTTCACAACAATGCATAGTCTTGGTGGTGGGTTGATGTGTGGGACCCCTATATGATGTTATGCATGTTTGCTTTGTAAGTTCACAACTTTTACAATACACTTATTGTTTATGTATGTTCATGTATAAATGATATAAAAAATAATAATAGGTTGGGTTGGGGGGAAAATACGCCAAATGTAAGATAATTTGGTTAGTAGTAATATTTTGAGGATGTTCTTTAATCATTAGTTAAAAATGTTTCATAACAATGCAAAGTATTGGTGGTAGGGTGAGGTATGAGAGCCCTATATGTTATGTATGTTTGCTTTGTAAGTTCACAACTATTACTATACACTTATTGTTTATGTATGTTTATGTTTGAGTGATATACTTTAGTAAATTTTAAAAAAATAGAGTAAGTTACTCAAAGCCAGTTACTAATTTATGAAGTAATTTCTATGTCCTCATCTGTGTTTAGTATGTGTTAGTTGTGGTCTTCTTTAAAAGGTTTGGTTTGGGAGAACAAAAATTAAATATGAGTATTTTTATTTTTGTTTTATAAGCTCATAAAGTCTGAAGCACTTTATATGCTCACCTTTTTTTTTTCCCCTAGAATGGATTCTATATAACTGAACTCTGCTTAAACTAGAGAAAAGAAGCTAGGGAAATAATGAGTTAACTAATTTGACTTCATTTATATTAAAGGTAATTTTGGGGCAAAGGATGTTAGTCTTATTGTGTTAGAGATGCTTCTGGGAAGGTTTTAAATATCTATTAGATATAAATTTTTATTTATACCTAGGGTTACTGTATGGGGCATTTTATGAAGAGCTTTTATACTAACAAGTTTTCATTATTGCAGGAAATGCTATCTCTTTAATCTTGATTTTCACTTGGGTATCAGAGGCAGTTTGGGAAGTATAAGCAGGCCATGCCTTTTAGTCAGAGACTCCTGGATTTGTTTTTATAGCATTGCTGGTATGTGGGTGAAAGGTGGGGAAGTTGAGTTACATCTATGTGAAGATCTCCTAAAGTTGTGAGGTTTTCTTTTAATTTTCTTTTTAAATCATTGGGTTATTTGGTCTAGAATCTGAACTATTCTAATAAAGTTTGAAACCTTTCTCCTACTCTTTTTTTGCACATCTTCCATTCAGCTTCAATTTTTTTAAATTTTAAAGATACTGGAGTAAATTTATAAATTTGGAAATTTGAAGGTATTTATTTCTGAATTTGGAAAATAAAGAGTACTTTTGTAATATTTTAATAACCATATAACCGAATATTTTGATAACCGAAGCATGCTGTCCTTAAGAGTTAGGATTTTTCTTTTCCCTGTAGGCTGTGGGGAATAATTGAGGATTTTAATTAGGGAAGCAGCATGATGAGATTTGCATTTAGAAAGACAAAGACCATTCTAGCAGAAATGAAAGCTTGGATGGGAAGAGTTTTTATAGAGTTTATAGGCTGGAGGCAGAGACACAAGTAAGAAGGTAGATACAAAATAATAAGGGTCAGAACTGAATTTGTGGTGATAAGGATGGGTAGGAAGGGGCAGATACCAGAGAAATCGAAAGACTTTCTTCTGCTTTGGAGTGCTGTTCAGTGAGGAGTCATTCTTTTGGAGCCATACTTTCTCTCTGCAGTTTGCTGGGTTGAGTGACTTTGAGCAAGTTACTTAGCTTCACCTAGCCTTAGATACTTCATCACTAAAAAGGACATTAAAATAGGTCATCTCTGGGGATGTAACTGCCTGGTAAGAAGCTACCACGGAATAAGTTCTCAAGAATGGTAGCTGTTTTACCTGCTGTATTAGTCAGCCAAAGGGGTGCTAATGTGAAATACCAAAAATGGGTTGGTCTTTATAAAGGGTATTTATTTGGGGTAGAAGTCCACAGATACCAGGCCATAAAGCGTTAAGTTTCTTCTCACCAAAGTTCATTGCCACTTGTTGGAGCAAGACAGCTGCCGATGTTTGCCAGGGTTCAGACTTCTTGGGTTCCTCTCTTCCCAAGGCTGCGTTCCTCTCCGGGCTTAGCTCCTGTTTCCTCCACAAGGTCAGCTGTAGACTATCAGGCGAATTGCTCACTTCTCTTCTTCTGGGGCCTTTTCTCCAACATCAAAACTGCTTCTCAAAAACTGCTATTCAAAACTGTTCTTGCCATGCCTTGTATATTTGATTCCCCACCCACCAAGGGGTGGGGCTCAACACCCTAATCATAACCTAATCATGCCCAGATTAAGAGATCAGTTTACAAGCATGATCCAATTGTATTTTTGGAATTCGTAATTACATCAAATTGGCCAACTGTTACACCTGCCATGAAATTTAACTACTTAACAAGAAAACAAACATGGTAGAATGAGTACTAGAATCTAAGCTTCACTCATAAAGGGATTTTTGTCTCTTTTGTCCATTACTGTTCCCCCCGCCCCCAGTGCCCAGAACAGTACCTGGCTTGTGGTAGGCACTCAGATATTTATTGAATGAATTCATTAGTAGGTTTTGAGAAATTTAATTTAGTTTTGGACTTTTTAAATTAGAGAAATTTTTAGAACATCTAAAGGGAGTTGATCATTATTTGTCAGTTGGATATTTGGATCTGGAATTCCAGAGAGAGATCTGGGCTGGAGATAGAAATTTGGAGATCATCAGGGTAAATGGGTGATAAGTGAAACAATGGAAATGGATTAGATTACCTAGGGAAAGTATTTGTAGTATTGTTTAAGTTTTTTGAGGTTGTGGACTCTTTTGATAATCTGTAGAATGCTTATGGATCCTTTTCCATACAGAAACGTCCATAAGAAAACAGATTTTGTTGGGGTGCCTGTGTGAGAAACTATGCACCTTGGGTTCAGAATCTCTGGTATGGAGTAAAAAGAGGTCTGAGGATGGCACCACAACATTTAGAAAGTGGACAGAAGAAAAACAGTAAGATGGGGAACTGAGTGGTCAGGAAAAGAAAATCAGGAAAGGTGTATCATTTGAAGCTAAAAGTTACAGTTTTCTAAAGGAGGGAATGCAAGTTGCCACAGTAAGTCAAAGAAGATGTAAAATGTTCATTGAATTTGACCATCCCATGAGATCTTTGTTAACTTCAATAAGATAAATTTCAGTTGAGTGGTATGGGGGAAAAGAAGCTGGAGTTCTAGGGATTGCATGAAGCATTGAGGAAACGTCAAAGAATTTAGACTACTAGGAGAAGAGCTCCCCCTTTCCTTCGTCTGTTTATTGAACAAAGACGTATTGAATTCTTGTCATGGACCAGTGCTGGAAGCTGGGGATTGAACTATGAAGGTACACATGGCCTCTTCCCTTAGCTGACATTCTTATTGATTATTTGCCTCACCTTCTCCCCAACTTCCCCACCCCACCCTCACCCCTACCCTCACCCCCACCCTGAAAATACCCGGAAATAGGTTTCTCCTTAGTACATTATTGGGCACATTCAGCAACCAGGGGACACCTGTTGTTCTGCTGGGCCAGACCCTGTTCAGTGCTGCCTCTTGCTACCAGAGGACCACTGTCATTGTCCTTAATAATGACAGCCTTTAAAGTCAGAAACACACTTCAAAATATCCTTGTGTTTATCCAGTGTTATCCAGTGTTCAAAGTGATCCTGTCATTTAGTGAGTTTTTAAAAATCATTTTAATATTTATTTTTATTTTAGCTCTTTCTTGTGATAATGAATTTTTATAAGCCTGTTACTTGCAGTATAAAATATTAATCCTAAATGTAGACAAGCAGTGTGGATATTGGGCCTCAGGAAACCTTCGTCCTAATCCTAGACTATTTGCATGTGAAGATCCTTCATTTGCCTCTACCCCTCCCCCCCCCTTTTTTTTTTTTACTTTTTTTTCAAACTTTATTTTCAGAGAAGTTTTAAACTACAGAAAATGTTACATTGAAAATATAGGGGACTCACATATACTCTACTCCTCCCCTCCCCTCCCATTTTCCCCTATTAATAACATCTTATATCAGTGTGTAACAATTATTTGCTACAATTGATGAACAAATATTGAAGCATTGCTACTAACCATGGTCTATAGTTTACATTATGGTTTATACTTTGCACTGTACAATCTTACAGGTTTTGACAAAATGTATCCTGGCCTGTATCTGTCATTGCAGTATCATGCAGAACAATTCCAGTGCCCCAAAAATGCCCCGTGTTCCACCTATTCTTCTCTCCCCATCCCCTCAGAATCTGTGGTAACCACTATCTTTATATCAAATGTCACAAGTTCTTCCATTACTACAACAATAATAAGTCTACTTTGGTCTATAGTTGCATTCCCCCCTTTTGTTTGTTCATTCCTCAATCTTGATGACTTTGGGATTGTGATGCCCCCTCTGCTTCCATTTGGGAGGGGGCTTAGATCTTATGGGACAGATGGAACTGTCCTGCTTGCACTTGTAGATACACTCTCTGTTTTCTGGGATGGGTGTTGTCCATCATCATCATTTTGTTATTTGTCCTGAGCAAGTCTGATGAACCGGAGAGTAGGTGTTGGCTGCAACTCTGCTGAGATTCGGGGCTCAACCGGCATATGACCAGACTGAAGATTTAAGTCTCGGGACATGTATTTAATGGGTATAGTGCTAATTATAGGTTCAAATAAAAGGGGGTACATATATTCCAAGGTAAGGCTCATTGATGGGGTGCTAAATCCATGGGGTTGTGTGTCTATTTACTAGAATATAAAAAAAAATGATTAGAAAAATCTCTTTTGAGACATTATAAACACCAAAATCTCATCAACCATTCATATAGATTATTTTATTTAGATATTTCATAATCATATAAAGTAGGAAGATCATGAAATTTATATTCAGAGGTTAAAAGAATTTTCCAAGATCAGTAGTATAGGTCAGAATTAAGAGTTAGAATAGTACTTCATGATTGAACCACATCTTCAATGCTTTTTTTTTTTCATTATGCCTTTTTAATAAGAGAACTTTAAAGAAACTTTTATGTTCAATAAACATTCTCCTAAATCTTCTATAGCAATAGCACTCTATAGTGCAGTAAGAAGTATATTTACAATAATGACACAGATGTCGAGTGTATATATAAGAAAGGATTTTCCCCCCAGTAAAGACCAAAACCCAGAAGGCCAAGGAATACAAGGGCCACTTCTCAGTTCACTGGAATTTCTCATGAAGCTGGAAGCTTGTTTCCTAAGCGGTCATTTTTGTATTCACCTTTTTCAGAATCCCCAGGTTTTTTACAGTAGAAAAAAATAGCCCTTAAGTTTTTTCCCTCCTTTCTTTTAATCCTTTGCCGTCTTTAAACTGCTTTGGTCTTCCAGGACAAGCAAGTTCTTGCATATTCCCGCTCTTTGAACAAACCTTTCAGTTAATGGTCATTCAGCAGCTTTTCTCTTCCTCACATCTTTCATTAAATTCACTAAATCTGTAAACTGTACATCTGTGAAAATGTGCTTTTTAAAAAGTAATTTTTGTTTCATTTCTTATTTATCATATTTACGCAGGAATCTTTAAAATCGGTATAACTGTGATTCGCTGCTATGAATGCTTCCAGTGCTATATAATAATGCCACCACCGCAGATATTTACTCCTTGAAATATGCCTGCACATGGCGCCTGCCCCTCCCTCCTCTTCCCCTCCTTCCCTCCCACCCCCGCGCGCGCACACACACACACACACACACACA
>JAQZBX010044178.1:0-21436 GCA_029593785.1 Cabassous unicinctus
ACCAGGCAAAGAACCATGGCCAGCTGAAGTGCTTGCTGAAAGTAACAGGAACATGGAATAGGTAGTGGAAGAAGGTAGTGATAAATATGAACTTCAACCACATGACCAGTTACAGAAATGAGGATTGTAATAGGCATGAACCCTTCTTCCTTGTTTCGTTATGAGTATGATTGTATATGTACACAAAATGAATTTCTTGTTTTCTTCCCCAACTTTTCCCCTATCATATGAAAAGTTGTATCAATTCCACATCATAATATTTGAGGATGTCAAGTTTAACAGTGAATACTACCCAAGGACTTGCACCATATTCTGTGGGGAATTAATGTGTTTCCAGTTGTACGCAGGGGAGTTGAACATTGTTAGGCGGAAATATATATGTATGCTTGTCTGTTATTGTTTTTACTTATAGACTAAGTATGGTTTAGGGTATTGTGTATGGTTGCTGAGTTGACAAGGGGTGGACTGTGATGGTTAGGCTAATGTGTCAACTCGGCCAGGTAATTGTGTCCAGGTGTTTGGTCCAGCAAGCACTGGGCTAATTGTAATACAAGAGCATTTATGGACTCGATCACCAGTGAGTTTACTGCATGGATGGCTGATTAGATTGTATCATTAATGGGTGATGCTTTTATCCAATCAGTTGAGTGCCTTAAAAGTGGAAGTGATTTCAACATTCAGAGAGAATTTCCCAGCTCGTCTTTGGACAGTCAACTTCTCCGAGAAACTCATCAAGGACTTTTCATCGGACTTTCATCGGAGCCTCTGGTTTGCAGCCTGCCTGTGGAACCTGGACTTCTGCATCCCCATGGTTGCATGAGAGACTCTTATAAAATCTCATATTATTGACAGATATCTCCTGTTGATTCTGTTTCCCGAGAGAACCCTGACTAATACAGATGTCTATGTAGTGCAAGAAAGAGAACTATGGTCTCATTGGATAGACCTGGATCCACACGTGGTCCATATTTCAAGAACATTTGATATGGACAAAGGACAGAGCATAACAGCAATGTGAAAATGGGACAATAAAAGGTATTTTAAAATATATGGGTACTTTCAACTACTATAGCTAGTCTGTCATTTGTCATTTACCTAAAAAGCAAACTTGAGATTTTTTCATGGAAGGCTTTGGTTTTTGTAACATTTTCTTAATTTTACAATATATATTGGGAAAGTACCCGATACATTATTTAAGAAATGAAGCAGTTTGTGAATTTCCTTAGCCACCAGAAATTTCTAGTTGTCCTTGTAATTTTTTTCTTTTTCTTTCTATAGTTTTATGAAATTTTTCAAACATAGAAAAGCTGAAAGATTTTTATAATGAACACCCATAGATTATATGTTTAAAGTTTTCAAATACTTGCTTTTTCACATAGGTATCCATCATTCTATCCATCCATCAAAACACATTATTTTTGATACATTTCAAAGTCATGTACTTTTGATTTTTTGCTTTTCCTAGTAATTTTAGTTTTGGTGTTAATAAAATAGAATGAACATGATCAACAATAGAAACTTAGTGAATTAAGCATACTAAATCAAATAAGTGAAGGAAATTGAAAACAGCCTTTCTTTATGAACATGTTAAGAGAATGGTTTAGTATCTATTTAATTTTAAAACTTACTTTCCAACAATAAAACTAACAAAGAAAATGGAATAGCATTAATAATCTGAAAGAACAATGTTGCTCAAGTTAAAGGTGGCTCTCTGAGTCCTTTTGGAAATAATAATCCATCCCAGTCAAATAAAGTGCATTTGAAAAAGAAGAAAATGGAGAATGGATGATCATAGTTTAAGCTTTTATGTTCACAGACCGCTTTTTAAAAAAACTTACCCAAGTGCATGCTTGAATTGAAAGAAAAAATATCACTTCAAATTGAAGACTTTTAGAAGTAAGCTTCTGTAAAGAAGATTCTCCTGAAACCAATTGTGTGAAGGGATGTTTCTACTTTTAGATGTTTAATAGTATTTTATATTTGTGCTGTAGCTACTTTAAAAATACATTTTATTTTGAAATAATTATAGACTCACAGGAAGTTGCAAAAA
Source organism: Cabassous unicinctus (assembly GCA_029593785.1). NCBI lineage: Eukaryota > Metazoa > Chordata > Mammalia > Cingulata > Chlamyphoridae > Cabassous > Cabassous unicinctus. The sequence continues at coordinate 2,051 of JAQZBX010044178.1, forward strand.
TAGGAGAGTCCAGTATACCCTTCACCCAGCTTCCCTCAATGGCAACCTCTCAAATAGCTGCTGTACAATATCAAAACAAGGAAATTGACATAGGTACGATACTGCCAACTAGTGTATTTCTTACTCATTTTCACCATTTTTGAAGCTGCATTCATTTGCATATGTATATGCTTGAGTATAGTTCTCTACAATTTTGTCCCATGTCTAGATTCATGAATTCACTACCAGCATCAACATCCAGAATTGTTCCTTTGCCACAAAAGAACTCCCTTGTGTTACCTCCATTCCAAGTCCTGTTTCTGTCCTCTGGCAAACATTATTTAATCTCTTTTCCATCTCTATAATTTTGTCATTTCAAGAATGTTATATAAATCAATCATATAGTATGTGTAAACTTCTGTAATTGACTTTTACTTATTTATTTATTTTTCACAGAGCATAATGCCCTTCAGGTCCATCTAAATTGCTGCATGTATCAATAGTACATTCTCTGTTGCTTGGATGAACAAGTCATTGAGATTGTTCAATAATTAACCTACTGAAGGATATTTGGGTTGTTTCTAGTACTTTGTTATTATGAACAAATCTCCTATGAACATTTATGTACAGGTTTTTGCATGAACATAAATTTTCCTTTCTATGGGATAAATGCCCAAGAGTGCCATTGCTGGGTCATATGGTAAGTGTGTCATATGGCATCTTTAGTTTTGAAAGATATTGCCAAACTATTTTCCAGAGTGGCTATAGAATTTTAAATTTCTACCAGCAATGTGTGAGAATCCCAGTTTTCTTTGTGCATCTTTCCCAACATTATAACTATTTTTTTTTTAATTTTACCTTTTCTAGTAGATATATTATCTACTTCTTAATTTTATGGTGGGTTTCCTCTGGATAACATTTGTACCTTATTCTAGCTTCAAAAGACACTATTGAGCATCAGATCCAAAAGCTTTCATCAGCTGGTCTCTGGAAAATATGCAACATTTAAAAAAGCAAACAACTTTGAAATAGTAGGAAGTCTATGTGAGAGTTTGAAGTTTTATGAATCCCAGAAAAGATCATGTTCTTTGAACTAATTCATTCCTGTGGGTGTGGGGTCCTTTGAATGTATTAGGGAACTTTTGATTAGAACACTTGATTAGATCACTTTAGGACCTTTGATTAGACTACATCAGTGAGGCATGCCCCACATTGGGTCTCTGCCCTCTTGTTGGAGGCTTATATAAACAGATAACTGAAGGTAGAAACACAGAGAGAAAGACAGCTGCCAATCTTATTCTGCCATGTGAAAGAGGACTCCGGGATCAGCTGAGAGAGAGGCCAAGAGAAACCCCAAGAGGCTGAGAGAGAGGCTGGGGGCTGGAATCAGCAGAGTAACTCAAAGCAAGGAGAAGGGAGAGACCAGCCATGTGCCTGATTGCCTACAGCTGAGCTCAGAGAGAAAGTGGTCTGGAGAAGAAGGCAGAGACCCAGACAGAGAACTGCCATTTTGCCTTGCCATGTGGCAGGAGTCCAGGATCTGCCAGTGGCCAATCTTGGTGAGACAGCATCTCTGATGATGCCTTGATTTGGACATTTTCACAGCCTCAGAACTGTAAGCTTTTGCCCTAATAAATTCCTTATATAAAAGCCAACCCATTTCTGGTGTTTTACATTGGCAACCTTAGCAAACTAAAGCACAATAAAGAAAGGACCTCTACATTTGTACACTGATGTTCATAGTGGCACTATTCACAATTGCCAGAAGATGGAAACAACCCAGGTGTCTGTCAACAGAGTCATGGAGTTAATAGCTAGAGGACTGGACACCAGAAGATTGAATAAGGATAGAGAATGGGGAGCAGTGGCTTAATGTGTGCAGAATTGGCAATAAGGTTGATTGTAAATGCTTGGAATTGGATAGAGGTGATGATAGCACTTAAAGTGAATGTAATTAGCAGCACCAATATGGAGTTATGATTATGGTTGAAGGGAAAGTTTAGGGTTGTGTATGTCACTAGCAGAAAAGCTAAAGGATGAAACATGGGACTGTATAGTATAGTGAATCCTGCTGCAGATGATGGATGTATTTAATAGTACAAATATAAGAATATTTTTCAGTGAATCAGATCAAGTATACATTAATATTACAAGATGCTAATAATAAGGATGGTATCTGAGCTAAAATGCTTCTAAAGCAAACTATGGACTATAGTGAATAGTAATATAAATATATTAATATTTTTTTCATCGATTGTTAAAAAAAAGAGAATTATCATAAATGACAGAAACCAGACACAAAGTACTGCATATTAGTTGACTCCATTTATATGTTACAAATATAAATAAATTTATAGAGATGGAATTAGATTAGTGGATAGGGATTGAAGTGTAACTGCTAAGGGGTGGTGGGGGTTCTTTTTGGAGTAATGAAACTGCTCTAATATTGATTGTGGTGCCAAGCGCACAACTCTGTGATTTTACCAAAACGCATGAATGTACACTTTGGATGGATTGTATGGCATATGAATATATCTCAATAAAATTGCTTTAAAAAAGAAAGGAGTTCTAAGAAATCATACTTTAAAAATTTAGAATAGAATAATATCCAAATATATAGTGCCATAAATTTGTAAATTTTGTGGGCTCTTAGGAAAAAAATAGCCTATTAAAGAACAGTGTTCATTTAGCAACAATAAAAAGAATACCATACATTTTGAGAAATCAAATTGGTAAGGTTTATTTATAGGGGGTGATGTGGAGTTTTGTTTATTTTGGAAAAATGTAGCTGAAGCTTCCTTGATATTCAAAGTAGATTGGGAAATAAACTTAGGTAAAAGATAAAGTTGGTAAAGACAACAGTTATTCTTTTTTTGTGCTTGTTTGTACCCTCATTTAACTTTTACATGTTTCCAACACCACCAATAATCCTTTGTCAAGATGTCACAAAATTGGGGGCAGGGAGAATGTTACCATTGGTTCCTATCATCTCACTCTTAGAAAGATAGACAAAAATTTGTGAAGTAAACCAATAAGATTTTAATATGCACTTCTTCCAGCTTGAGTTTAGTGCTCCTGTTAGCTTCTTCTGATGTTCTTGTATGTAATTAATGTCTTACAAATCATCATTTTGTAGTTGATAGTATAGTTTATTAGTTTGGGGGAAATAATGCAACTTCTAACCAAGGTTCCTTGTAAAACTAGTAAAAAATAAACGAAATAACATAAAAATTCACTGAGGTCTTTGTTACTCCGGTATCATGTTTTTTGTTTATTTGTTTTGTTTGTTTAAAGGTTAAAGCAAGGTAGCTGGAAACATGGCAAGGAATTCAAGAAAAGCTCTTTATAAACCTGTATTGGGAGATAAAACAAAGGCTTATCTACCTGACTAGTGATGTATGTCAGGATGTTATAGCAAGTAAGGCTTGTGTTTTATAAATAAGATTTGAGGCACAGCATATCCTTAACCACGTAATAGCAATTTATTTCAGGTCTCTAATACACTTCAGATTTATGTATCTGGGCCAATATTCATGCATTGCTGCTCACATTAGCAATTCCTTATAGTAGCTGATGTAAAATAAGACTGTCTCTTAAAATATTAAATAAGCAAGAAAACATGTGAAAGTTATAAATCTATATAAGCACACAATGGAATACACTGAGTAGTGCTTCTTTCTCTGGAAATCATATACCCAAAACAATCAATAAAAGTATATGTCTTCTTATCTCAAAAGACAAACAGGTTAATGACAGCAAATTATTTAACTAGAATAAATTCAAAATATGTTTTTGAGGAAGAGTCAGTGCCATCTCCCCAAACTTTCTAATTGAGTCTTACTAAATGATGTGATGTTTCTCTTCATGATCTTAACATATCACCAGATTCTGAAGTGTCATCTGAAGTCCTCCAGAATGATTAATTTACATTCAAAGTAGTTCCCCTGCCAAGGAATTTTTGTTAGAATTCTTGAACCATCAGTAACCTGTAAATAGGCTTGTGGTAGTAAATTCACAAGAATTTACATTTGTTTCTTCATGCAACTTTCATTCACGCAACATTTATTGAGCAAATGCTCTGAATATGCTTATTTCCAGATCATTTCAGGGGGAAAATATTTGTCTTGGGGAACTGTGGTACAAAAGGAACTTATGCAAGGACACCTGGCTCAGAATGGGGAGGTGGGAGTAGACCGGGAAGGATGCTGTAGGAAGTGATGTAGCAGATACCTGTAAGATAAGCATGGGGTGGAAAGGACTTGAAGAAAGTTCAGTATGAGCAGAGAATGGAGTGAGGGGGGAGAATGGCAGGTGATAAAGATGGAGAAATGAACACAGGCCTATCATGCAAAGCTTCATAGGCATGTACAACGGTTTAGATTTATCCTAAGATAAATCCTAGATCCTATTATGCAGGAGAATGTGCATTTTGAATAGATTGTGCCAACTGCAACATGGTAAGGAGAAGAACTGGAAAACCTATTAGGAGACTATTGCAATAACTTAGGTAAGAGAAAATGATAGTCTGAATATGCTTAGTGGCACTGGGAATCGATTAAACTGGGACCTCAGAAGGAGCTAAGAGATAGAATGAACAGAAAGAATGATAATTCTACATGGAGTCCAGAGAGAGAAAGAGTCAAGGGTGAAGGTCAAGTTTCCTGCTGAAGTAACTTAATAGGGCCATTCATTGAGATGGGAAATGGGGAGGTGGGAAGGAGAACTATGGAAGAAGAGGAGATAAGGTTTTCAATTTGAACATGCCAGTGTCTGAGATGCCAGTGCCATATATAAATGGAGATCACCAAAAAGTAGCTATACACACGAGTTTCTTTACATGCAAGAAAGATATTTTTGCTGGATAGAAAGACCTCATGATTACACCTAACATTATGGATTGCCGTAACACACAAGGGCTGCTCATAAATTTTAAATCATTTAATCTTGAGGGTAAAAAAAAATTACACTTGAATATTAATGCAATTTAAATTTTGTTAGGAAAGAAATTGATAATGCAAGTGGTTTCTATCAGATGTTTAACTCTAATGTAAGAAAACATCTTATGTTATGCCTTTCTCTTCTGAGTTTACTTTGCCCGGGATGTTCTGCCCTTTCATACCTCTCTGTAAAAGTTCCAATTCAAAGTCTACCTTCTTCATGAAGGCTTCCATAATTCCTTCAGTTACAACATCCTCCTCTGTGCTTCCATCAAAATTTATTTCCTCTCTAATATAGTATTTATAATAGTCTACTCTTATTTTTTGTGTACATGTCTCTCTCTTTCAATATATTACTTTCTTTTTGAGAATAGAGGTTCCTATACCATTGTTAGAATCTGGTACAGTGTCTTGGACATGGTAAATGCATAAGTTCTACTTATTTAATTGGAAACTATTTTACTTAGTGGATTTTGTTTTGGATTTTATAATAATTTAAGTTTTTACATATGATTATATGTTTCCTAAACTGCTTGATTATTTCTGAGCCAAATTTTTCCTTCTTAAAGAAAATGGAGTAGACTAACACTTGCTGCTTTCCAAACTTAGAACAAAGCTATAGTTATCAAGACTGTGTGGTATTGGCATAAGGATAGACAAGCAGATCAAATGAATAAAATTGAAAGTCCAAAAATAAATTCTAAAATTTATGATAAATTGTCTTCAGAAAAAGGCTCAAGAAAATTTAATGGGGGAAAGGCTACTCTTTTTAAACAAATGTTGATGGGACAATTGGATTGCCACATGCAAAAGTATGAATTTGTATGCCCACCTTACACCATACATGTATTAGTCAGCCAAAGGGGTGCTGATGCAAAATACCAGAAATCGGTTGGTCTTTATAAAGGGTATTTATTTGGGGTAGAAGTCCACAGATACCAGGCCATAAAGCATAAGTTTCTTCCCTCACCAAAGTCCATTGCCATGTGTTGGAACAAGACAGCTGCCGACGTTTGCCAGGGTTCAGGCTTCCTGTGTTCCTCTCTTCCTGGGACTCCATTTCTCTCTGGGCTCAACTCTGCTGTTTCCTCCACAAGGTCAGCTGTAGACTATGAGGCTCTCTAGGCTTTGTCTCTCTCCACAAGGCCAGCTATAGACTCTCAGGTGAGAGTCTTTTCTTGGGGCCATCTCTCCTTCCTCATGACCAAGCTCTCTTACTTCCCAGGGCTCCAGCTCAAGACTCCAACATCAGAACTACTGCAACTCTGTCCTTTGCCATGCCTTTTATCTTCGATTCCCCACGCACCGAGGGGTGGGACTCAACACCCTACTGATGTGGCCCAATCAAAGCCCCAATTATAACTTAATCATGCCAAGATGAACAGATCAGTTTACACGCATAATCCAATATCTGTTTTTGGAATTCATAACTTCATCAAACTGCCAAACTGCTACAATACACAAATATTAACCCAAAATGGATCATCAGCTTACATATAAGAGCAAAAACTATACAATTCTTAGAAAGAAAAACAGGAGTTAATCTTCATGATATTGGATCAGGTAAGTTTCTTAGACTAGGCAGCAAAACAAGTGATAAAGAGAAGATTGAAAAGTTGGACTTAGCAAAATTAAAAGCTTTGTGCTTCAAAAGACACCATTGGAAGAGTGAAAAGATAACCCACGGACTAGAAGAAAAGGTACTTGAATACAGAATATATAAAGAAATCTTACAATTCAATAATAAAAAGATAAATAACCCAATTTAGAAATGGCAAAGGATTTGAATGGAGGTTTCTACTAAGAAGATAAGAAAAACTAATAAACATCTGAAAAGATGCTTAACATCATTAGTCATTAGGGAGATGCAAATCAGAATCACACTGAAATACAACTTCACACTCATTAGGATGGCTATAATAAAAAGACAATAACAAGAGTTGGAGAGGATGTCAAGAAATTGGAAACCTCACACATTGCTAATGGAGATGTAAAATGGTGCAACCACTCTGGAAAACATTCTGGTAGTTCCTGAAAATTTAAACATAGAGTAACCATAGGACCCAGCAATTATACTCCTAGGTATATTACCTAAAGAAATGAAAACATATGCCCAAGCAAAAATGTATAAATGAATATTCATAGCAGCATTATTCATAATACTCAAAAAGTGTAAAAAACTCAAATTTCTATCAACTGATGATTGGATAAACAAAATGTGGTATATCCCACAAATAGAATACTAGAAATAGTCAGCAATAAAATGGAATGCAATAAAAAGTATGCTGCAATATAGATGAAATTTGAAAAGAGTATGCTAAGTGAAAGAAGCCAATGACAAAAGACCATCTAATGTATGATTCCATTTATATAAAAAGTCCAGAAAAGGCAAATTCATAGAGCTAGAAATTAGATTTGTGAATGATAGGGCTGGGGCAGGATATGGAGGAAAGCAGGGGTGGAGGCTAGGAGATAGAGAGTGACTGCTAATGCATACAAGATTTCCTTTTAGGGTGATGAAAATGTTATACAATTAGATTATGGTAATGGTTGCCCATTGCTATAAATCAGGGGTTCTTAACCTGTTGTATTCCATGGACTCCTTTGCTAGTCTGGTGAAAAGCATGGACCCCTTCTTAAAATATAGTGGCAGATAGCTTTATGATACTCAACATTGGCATGTCTTTAAATTAAATTTTAGGATTATTCAAAATTATGTTTTACAACAGTCCCATAATTTCAATACGTGATAACCTAACTTGGTTCGACATTTGTTCAAACAGTCATTTTTGGCAAACATTTAGAAATTCAAGATTTCCCACAGTGTCATAAAACCATCTCCACCATCCTTATCAGCCTTCTTTTTGCAGGAAGTTATCCACTGCACTCAGAACATGTTACATCAAAATAAAAAATCATACTAAGTCCACACTATATTGTGTATTATTTAATAAATATATCACACCCACACCAACATGTCCCCACAAGAATAATGTTTTTTTGAATTTTCAGTTCAAGTTCATGGACCCCCTGAAATCTTTCCATGGACCCCTTGGGGGTCTGTTGATCCCTGGTTAAGAAACCCTGCTATAAATCACTGAACTGTACACTTTAAATGGGTGAACTTTATGGTATATAACTTGTACCTCAATGAAGATATTTTAAAAGTGAGATAGAAGTAACTTTGACAAATTCCCACTATCAAACTTGTATAAAAGAATTGCAGAACTGGAGACACTATTCTTTATCACTAACGATAGACTATATTTAGCCATGTGGTTCTGCCAAAAAATCGATTGAAACAATATGAACCCTTAATTAGATGATATTAAAATTAGCTTTATGTATATAACCTGAATGTCATTTTAACATTTCCTCTTGAGAAGTCATGTGATTATTTCAACCGTTGCTTGATGATGGCTTGGTGGGGATGAACACTTAGGCACAAAACCAGAAAACCTCTGGGACTTTCCATTCAGTCTTAATATTGATTAAAAATATGTCCATTCTAAAGCTGTCTTCTTTCCATCTTGTGCCATTTAGAAAGAACAATGATACAATAGGAAACAATTATGAATTGCATATCAGAGCCTGAAAGAAAAAACTTTCCTTACATGATGACAAATGTTTAGAGCACCACAGAGAGAAAAATTCAGCCTTTTTATGAAAATGTAACTTACTTATTAACTAGAAACCTCACCACAAGAGCATTAGCCATTTATGAGCCAAGAAATGATGACTGAACATGCTGGGTCCAAGAGAAAAGGAATGGAGAAAACTTGTGTACCTAATAACTGTAACTGCAGAATTTCCAAAGCTAAGTTTAAGTAATATTAGTACTGTTGAGCTCTTCAGAACAAAACCAGGACAGAAAGTAAAGATTTGCCTCCATAAAAAGGTGAGTTAAGGTCTGTATCATTTTTTGTCAGCCCTATATTAGTGCTCGTCAGATTATCACAAACTCAATGTTACCTAGATCCAGTGTCTATATTTAATTTCATTCATTAAAACATAAATAAAACTGCTAGAGATTTTAGTAAATATATGTTATTATTCATTTGATAGACTAGAATATTTCCAAATAGCACTTAAATTATACACATATACATACAGGAATGGATATTTTTCATCCATTAGAATGAAATAGCGCTTTCTGCTAGTTAAATATCTATTTCGGAGGGCTTTCAAATGTGTTTACTCAACAGAACACACCATTATTTTAATTTTATCTTGCTGTACCATTACAAGGTCTTGGTGATATTCCTTTTTATTTGGGCAGTCTGCCTGACAGTTCGACCTTTACTCAAATGTAGTTATTCAAAACATGAACACAGATGTAAAACAAAATCCCTCAGTGTCTCATCAGGAAATAGTTCTTCCTCAGTTAGAAATTATAGCTTAAATATTACTTCATTTAGAAGGAACATTTTAGTGGTGACTTTAAACACAATTCATTGAAGTGAGAATCTACTTTGGTAAAAGCTATGAATTTCTAGCCTCTGTACAGTGGTACTAACATATTTATAATGTATCTGCTTTGGAGCACACACAATCTGCTTTTAAAATAAGGAAATGTGGCATTTTCAAGAATGTAAAATCAAATCAATCACTCTCTCGGGCACATGTGAAACTCTAACTGCGTAGTGTAAGTAGCTGGCATATGGTGGGGGGTGAATAATATTAAAATATAGCCAATACACAAAGGAGCATAGACAAGCACTATATAGTGGTATTTTGGTAAAAGTCTGGCCAATACAATTTTTGGTACACAAAAATTCTAAGTGTGGAATTTGTGTTAAGATTGTCTATCTATCTATCTTTCTATCTATCTACCTACCTATCATCACTCTATCCATCCATCTATATAACACATCAGTCTGTCTACCTACCTACCTACTGGCAGTTTTTCATGTACACCAATGTTGCATTATATTATCCAGTTCATTTACCATAAACTTGTTAACATGTTTATAGATTCATACTAGTGATTCTAGTTCCTGAAGAATCCTGCATAAGAATCTTCCTGGATCAAAGCATGAGTATGCTTCCATGGGAACTCCCATTCTTCCACTTTGCCTCACAAAGTACCAGCGCAGATCTTTTCTGAAGAAGTTCTAAGCAAAGGAGAAAGGAATGGTAGAAATACCAGTTTAGGGGAGATTACACAGCAATAATTTGGCAGTTCAGTGGGTTGACAACTGAGCTATGGACTGTCATTAGCAAGGAAGGGAACATTACCTGGAAATTTCCATGGGTAATCTAATATTTGATTGGGAAGAGATCATCCAAGGGGGGCCAGAAATAACTCTCCTCTTCAAGAAATAAAAGGACAAAGAAAGCTAAAATGATGGTCTTTGAAAAGGAAAAAAGATAGCATGGCAAGAAAAAAGTTTTTTCTCCCTTTCTTCCAGTATTAATGGAATGGAATGCCTTGAATGAATTCATTCGGAAATTCATTCAGGAGACATTCAGTGTGTATTCCCCATGTGCTCTCACTGTTCGAGATGCTAGATTGAAAATGAATAGTGGATTTCCAAGTTATCTAGGGAGCAAGACCCATAGCTGTAAGAATTGCCTGGGGGTTTGAATGGCTGCAAAGAAAAAAAAGCTGGAGAAGGACCAATTTCACATAAGGTAGGCCAGTGGGGAGCCAAACACAAGAAACTCCAACTACTGCACATTCTAGGAGAACAAGAACGAAAATCAAAATGGAATATTGAAAACATGGGGAATTCATCTTTCTTGGACTATTCGCTCATTTAATATCTGTTATATTTATCTTAACTAAACATTTTCTAAGGACAACTTGATAAGCATCTATGCATATCATATTTTTCCAGTATTTTAGATATTCTCAAGAGTTATGGGCATGGGTGAGGGAAGGGACAATATGCCAACAAAAGCAAAATTCAACGAAATAATTCATGATGAGAATTTATAGAAGGGTGATAGAGAAATAATGTTTCTCATTTCCTTATGTCAAAGCAGTTTAAAAGATTGTCCTCCCAAATAATGCAGGACCACTTGACTAATTCTTCAGTCTCACAAAGGATTTACTTTGAAGGATGAAACTAATTGCATGTATAAATTATGGTATCTTTGATATAGAAATAAGTAAGATGACTTTATAGTAATCATATAAAAAGAATGATGAAATGTAAAGAGAACTAAGTTTTTCCAGAAATATCCTACAATATTCCTACAATTTTTCCCAAAAGAAGCCCTCTGAATTTCCATGACCCTGTTGTACCTGTCCCTTCTGATATGTTTTAGTAAAAAAGAAGGGATTATGAAGAAGTTAAATAAAAATGTTGTATTTCATATCATATAGTCATATCAATAAATATAACTTCATGGAATTGATTACTATATTGGTGGTTATATATATATATATTTAAAAATTTAACATAATTTTTGCGTGGTTAAGATATGACACATTCATTTTTTTTATAGCAGCTTCTGAGTCCTTGCTAGGGGTACATCCCCGATGGTACCATTTTCAATGGAAAAATCCCATTAGACATGCTATTTAATTCATGGTACAAATTCCAGTAACACCATCCACCATTTATTCCTGTGTTTAAAAAGGATTATATAAAACCACTGATTAAGTTTTAGATTAAAGCTGTAATGAGATTATTAAGGACCATTTTACTGAGCACTAAAGATATTTCCTACAATGTCCTAGGTCCTGTGAATAACTAAAAAAAATGATTTATGATTGTTCTTAAGGAGTTTTCTGTGATTAATTACAAACATTACTTAGTTTACATGGCATAAAATATATTTTTACAAATTCATTAGCTTATTGTATATTTCCATGGGAGTGCTAATGCCTAAAGAATTGTCCTCCAACCACACATGTACAGTCCTATGGTAACTCAGCTTGCTGCATATTATAAAGTGTACATTTTAGACATTGACTTAAACTGCTTGATTTGTAAGATTTAATTCAGCATCCAGAGGCACCCTACTTTGTTCATAGAAAATAGTTTAAATACTATGTGATTTACAAACACTAATGGTCACCATTTTTATTGCCCTTGGCCATCCAGTTGATGCTAATCTTTGTCAAAAGTAGAGAAATATTAAATGTACTTATTGCACTGAGGAAGGACAAGTAAATTAATCTTTTCAAGGTCTTCTCAAAAGAATTTAAAAAAAATTTCTAACTTTTCATTGGCATTCAATTTTTAAACTTTTCTCTCCCAGATTTCATCAGGAGAGTCATGTCAGCATAATGTGTTTGACTAGGAGAAAACACATTTTCTCTTATAATATGCATAGATTATTTGACCTTCAAATTGGGTTTGTTTTTGCAGGCTTTGAAGACATTTTAAATGATTCAAATGCTGTCTGTTTATTGTGCTACAGGGAAAATGAATTGAGAGGACTATAACCTATAGAGTTTTTTTTATTTCTTCTGAAATCTATCAGACCTATGTAATAACTACAACAGCAATGTCAACTGAACTTCCAGGCTTTGGACATGAAAAGGTGTGTAATAGGTGTGGAAACTTAGCTGTCAATATCATGCAGACCTATACTGGAGAAACCGTAGTGTGATGGTTAAGTTCATGAATCATCTTGCTTAGGTTATGTTGATCAGTTTGGTCAAGCATGCACTGGCCTGATTGTTACTGTTAGGGTATTTCATGGATTTAAATTATTATTCAGTTGATTGCATCTAAGGCTGATTAGATCTACAATCAACAAAGGATATTGCCTTCAGCAATGAGAGAAATCTAATCCAATCAGCTGAAGGCCTTAAAGGGAGAATTGATGATTTCAGCAGTCAGAAAGAAGAATTTTTATCTCTATTTCAGCCATCCAGCTTCTCTTGGGGAATTCATTGAAACCTTCATCAATTTCCAACTTGTGGCCTGCCCTATGAAATTGGGACTTACCAACCCCATGGTTGAGTGAGCCAATTCCTGCAATAATTTCATAACATTTACCTATATATTAATATGGATTAATTACATGTATATAATATAAACACACATATATCCTGTTAGTTCTGTTCCTCTGGAGAACCTTGATGATTACAGATTTTGGTATTGAGAGTGGTTCTTGAGAAATAAAATCTCAAAGATGAGATTTCTGAGTTGATTCTAGGGTTTTTGGAATTGATTCTCTAATCTTATTATATTCAAAGCCACTTATGATTCTATTTCCAGGATCACAATGGCACTGCTATTTCATGGTATGAATTGGAAATATAGATATGCAAAATATGACCATTGGATACTGGTAGCCAAATCTTCATAAGCGGCAAGGCTGTGGGTGACTGTTTATTTTATACCTTAACAGAGTTCTGTAGAGTTAAAAAGCCAAGAGGCAGCACTTAATCACCAAAGACAAGGTGGACATGGCTACTGTAATGGACAACAAAGTCAAAACAGTCATCAGAATAATCTGATTTGCAGAGACCTAAGGTGTTGGTTAGTTGATCATGGGGTAGCTAGAAGTGAAGGAGATGGACATTATACCAAATTCTTACTTGATCTGTATAAGCAGATGTGTTCTAGGTCAAGTGAACAAAAGTTAAACTTGAATCACAAGAACTTGAATCAATTCCCAGACTTGAGACAATTTACAGACCCAGAATTCCCTGAATGAAGGGAAGGCCAGGTCTCCTTGGAGAAGGACCTGGCTCCACTGCTAAAAATTTACAATGTTAATTTTCTTCCTCATCCTCCCCAAAGAGACATATGGCCTTTTACAAAGGTGGCTGCACATTAGGGAAAAGAAAATGATAAGACATTTGGGGAATTATGAGGCACTGGTTCTGAAATAATATCAATACCAAGAGACCCAAAATGTTATTGTAGTCCACTAGTCAGAGTAAGGATTATGGTCCACTAGTCAGAGTAAGGATTATGGAGATCAGATGATCAATGGAGTTTTAGGTCAGGTCTGTCTCACAGTGGTTTCAGAAGATCCCTGAACCCATTCTGTGATTATTTCTCCAGTTCTGGAAAGCATAATTGGGAAAGACATACTCAGAAATGGGCAGAATGCCCACATTGGTTCTCTGATTTGTGAAGTGAGGGCCATTATGGTAGGAAAGGCCCAGTGGAAGCCACTAGAACTGCCACTACTTAGGAAAACAGAAAACCAAAAGCAATACTGCATTCCTGAAGGTATTGAGGAGATTAATGCCTCCATCAAGGACTTGAAGATGGTGATTCCCACCATATCCCCATTCAGCTTTCCTATTTAGCCTGTGCAGAAAATAGAAGGATCTTTGGGGATGAAAGTGGATTGTCATAAACTTAACCAAGTGGTAACTCCAATTGCTGCTGATGTGGTATCATTGCTTGAGCAAATCTGCACATCCCCTGGCACCTGAATGCTGCTATTGATCTGAAAAATATGTTTTTTCTCAATACCTGTGGGAGGTATTGAGAAGCTTTTGTGGACCCCAGAAAATCATTTCTTTAGGGCTAATCCATTCCTGCGCATGTAAACCTAATGTAAGTGGGAACTTTTGATTAAATTACTTCAGTTAAGGGCCTTTTATTAGATTGTGTGAGCCGAGGTCGGTCTTAATCCTCTTACTGGAGTCCTTTATAAATGGAGTAAGAAAAAGCTGAAAATACAGAAAAAAAGCTGCAGAGATAAAGAGGAACACAGAAGCTGAAAGGAAACCACTTTAGTCATAGGCTGAAAGCAACGAGGCCTGGAGGAAAAGGGAGAGGTGAGCCAATGCTGCCTGATCACCCACAGTGGCAGCTTGGGGAGAAAGGATCTCCTGATGATGCCTTGATTTGGAGACTTTCATGGCCTCAGAACTGTAAGCTTTTAACATTGTAAAAGCCAACCTATTTCTGTTATATTGCTCCCAGCAGCTTTTAGCAAACTAAAACAATACCTGTTAGTAAAGACCACCAGAAACAGTTGGCTTTCAGCTGGCAAGGCCAGCAATACACCTTCACTGTCTTATTTGAGAGGTATATCAGCTCTCCAGCCTTATGTCATAATGTAGTCTGCAGGGATCTTGATTGACTTTCCCTTTCACATGACTTCATACTAATCCATTATATTGATGACATTATACTATTTGGACCTAGTGAATAAGAAGTAGCAACTACTCTAGAGTTATTCATAAGGCATTTTCATGTCAGATGGTGGGAGATTAATCCAACAGAAATTCAGGGGCCTTCTACTTCAGTGAAATTTTTTGGTGACCAGTGGTGTGGGGCATATTGCGATATCCCTTCTAAGGTAAAGAATACACTGTTGCATCTGGCCCCTCCTACAACCAAAAAAGAGACACAATGCTCACCTGGCCTTTACATTTTGGAGGCCTTCCTAATTTGGGTGTGCTATCCTGGCCCATATACTGAGGGACCCAAACAACTGCTATTATGAGTGGGGACTGGAACAACTGGAGGCTCTGTGACAGGTCCAGCTCCCAGCAGATCCAATGGCACTAGAAGTTTCAGTGGCAAATAGAGATGCTGTTTGCAGCCTTTGGCAGGCCACAGTTCAAACCCTTAGGATTTTAGAGCAAAGTTTTGCAAAGCTCTGCAGGTAACTACGTTTCTTTTGACAAAAAGTTTTTGGCTTTAAGGCTCTCTCCTGGGCCCTAGTAGAGATGATCACTTAGGCAAGGGCCACCAGGTTACCATGAGAACTGAGTTGCTCATTATGAATTAAGTACTATCTGACCCACCAAGACATAAATTTGCACATGCACAGCAGCACTCTGTCATCAAATGGAAGAGGTCTATATGAGATCGCGTTCGAGTAGGTCCTGAAGGCACAAGTAAGTTACACAGAGGAAGTGGCCCGTATGGCCATGGCCTCCTTTCCTGCTACATTACCTGCTCTTTCTCAGCCCACAGATAAGGCCTCTTGGGGGCGTTCCCTACCGTCATTTGACTGAGGAAGAGAAAACCTGGGCTTGGATTACACTTGATTCTGCATGATATACAGGTGCCACCCCAAAGTGGGCAGCTGCAGCACTACAAGCCCTTTATGGAACATCCCTAAAGGACAGGGGTGAAGCGATACCCTCCCAGAAGGCAGAACTTTGAGCAGTGCACCTGGTCGTTCATTTCTCTTGGAAGGAGAAGTAACTGGAGGTACGTTTGTACACTGAATTATGGCCTATGGCTAATTGGAAGGAACATGATTGGAAAATGGGTGACAAGGAGTTTTGGGGGATAAGTTTGTAGAAAGACCTTTCTGAATGGATGAAAAAAATGAAGATACTTGTTTCCTATGTAAATGTTCACCACAGAGTGACTTCAGTAGAGGAAGATTTTAATAATCTAATGGTTAGGTTGCCTACATTGTTCTGTGGATTGACATCCACATTGGTCTGTGGATAGCAATCAGCCTCTTTTTCCAGTCACTTCAATCTTTGCCCACTGGACTCATGAACAAAGTGGCCATGGTGGTAGGGTTGGAGGTTATGGAGGGGCCCAGCAGCATGGACTTCCACTTACCAAGGCCGACCTGGCTATAGCCACTGCTGAGGGCTCAATTTGCCAGGCCCAGTTTGCCAGCAGCAGAGATCAACACTCTGTACCGAATACAGCACCATTCCAGGAGGTGATCAGCCGGCAACCTAGTGGTGGGTTGATTACATTGAACCACTTCTATCATGGAAGGGGCAGTGTATTCTTCTTACAGAACTAGACATATTCTCTGGATATGGACTTACCCTTCTTGTGCACAATGCTTTTGCTGAAACTACCATCCATGTACTTACAGGATGACTTATCTACCACCTTTGTATTCCACATAACATTGCTGCTGATCAAAAAACACACTTTATAGCAAATAAAGTGCAGAAATAGGTACATGCTCCAGGGTATTCACTGGGGTCTTAACGTGTTCCCCATCATCCTGAAGCAACCGGATTGATAGAATGGTGGAATGGCCTTTTGAAGACTCAGTTAAGGCAATACTTTGCAGGGCTGGGACAGTGCTCTCCAGGAGGCTGTATATGCTATAAATCAGCATCTGCTCTCTGGTGTTATTTCTTTCATAGCCAGGATTCATGGGTTCAGGAAGCAGGGGATAGAAATAGGAATACAACCACTCACTATTACCCCTAATGATTCATTAAAAAACATTTTGCTTCCTGTCCTTGCTCCCTTAAGCTCTGCTAGTCTAGAGGACTGCTTCCACCAGGAGACTCAACAATGATTCCATTGAACTGGAAGTTAAGATGGCTACCCAGCTACTTTGGGCTCCTCATGTCTCTGAATCAAAAGGCAAAAAAGGGAATTATTGCACTGGCTGGGGTGATTGATCTTGACTATAAAGGGGAAATAGGACTGCTCCCACACAACAGAGGTAAAGAAGCGATTGCCTGGAATACAGGAGATCTTAGGGCATCTCTCAGTACATGAAAGTACATGGGGATCAGAAAGTGGATGGGGGATGGGGAGATGCCAGGAACAACTCAAAATATTATTATCCATATTGGAGAAAGAAAATTATTCTAATGACTAGGTAACAGGTCCTTTGCAAAGCTGATAGATTTTAATTTTTTTGCTTTCACCAAACTTGAAAGAGGATCTAATCAAATTGTCAGCTGTTAGATTATTAAAAATAAGTTTTGAAGAAAGTTGTTATGTTATTTTTGGCCTACAACTTGGAAGAAGTTCAAAGAATTGAGTGACTTCCACTGTAACACACATTCCTTCCTATCCTAGTTTTTCTTTTATTTGAGTAATGTTTTCTAATATATACTCCATAAAAATAAAAAGAAGAAGAGGTGTTGTAGAACTACTCCAATCATAAGTAATATTCATCCAAAAATTTATAATCCCATTGAGGGGAAAAATTCCATCATTTCATTAATGGAATAATTTTCAATAAAACATTACTTTTAAATTTTAATTATTTATCAAAGAATATAAGATGTTTGTCTGGATTTTAGCTACCAATAATAATTTTGAGGATAACTGAATCCAGAAGAAAATGTTAGCACTTGGAGCCTCATGGTTGTGGAAATTAAAAAATAATCCAATTTACATATACACATTTGCTGCCAAAATGATAGATTATTCAAGTTGTCAAGGTATAAATATTTTAAATAGGACAGCAACAAAAAATGTGAAGATGAATGTAGTGGGTCTGTACCATAAATTTCATTTTTGGTTATGCCCAAGGGACAAATTCTCACTGTTTATTGTGTGAAAATTACACATCAAGGTCACTGAAGGCTTTGGGGTGGTTGTGAAAGTGTGTGTGAGTGTGTGTGTGGGTGTAAGACATGATATTGAGCTGCATGGTCAGAAGATAATTCTAGGTATAGTGTGAAGGGTGGAATAGAGAGGCAAGCAATTTGATGCTGTTATAATAGTCTGACAGTAGAAAAATATTTATTTTGAAATGTAATTGGACAAAGACGTAAAGTGTGCCCAGAGAAATAAAAATGGATGTTTTGTTTGCAGGATGGTATTAGCGGTAATTTTTTTCCTCCCTCCCTCCCTCCTTCCCTCCCTCCCTCTCTCCTTCCTTTCCTTCTTTCTTTCCTGAAACTTTATTTTAAGCCTATATTATATGAATTTTTCCCCTAAAATATATGTGAGATGCAGACATATAGAAAAGAAATATCCCTTTAAACTGATTTATCATGAGCTTGTGATGAATAGGGTATTAGTAGTACCAATGGGCTAAAAGTCTAGCTTCTCAAATGAAGGACTTAAGCCTGTTGGTAGGTCATAAAGGTTTAATGTAGCAACGGAAATTCTTTTATTAATTCTTTTACTTTTAAAAAATTCTAGGAGGACTTTAAGGATAACAAAAACTTTGAAGAAGAGTAGCAATAGGGAAAGAGCCAGTGAAACTCCGAAAGAGTGACTGAAGGCAATAACTATGTGCTGATTCTAAATCTTCTCTGTGATCAGCAGCTGCCACAGAGAATTACACATCAGTGGAATACAAAGACACCATTCAAGCCATATTTATAAATATCTATGTGTTTATTGTCACTTCCCCCCTGGAATGTAAGCTCCATGAGTGCAGGGATTTTCCCGGTTTGTTCTTTGCTGTATCTTTAGCACCTTGAAACAGTGCCAGACACAGGAAGAGGTACATAAATATTAGCTGAAGTAGTATATGAATGAGTATTTGAATGAACTGATAATTAAAGTGTATAAGTCTCAGTGAAATAAGAGCCAAGCAAAGACCTTCAAGAATGCCAAATTCTGAGAATGATTTGGAATTTGAAAGGAGGTGATTGGACCTAGGATTTAGGAGGTCATTTTGGAGGCTTGTAAGTTAATATTTGTAGACTTTTCCTTCAAAATTTGATTCTGGACTTCCGGGAAGATGGCTGACTAGTAACACACAGGAATCTCTTCTCCAGAAAAATAGCTAGAGAACAGGCTGAAACAGACCCAAAATAGATCTTCTAGGGTTTAGGACAGCAGGGGAAGACTGCACACCACCGAGAGGAGAGAGGGACAAAAGAGAGAAATCGCAACAACAGAACCAGAAC
>JAQZBX010044179.1:10000-21519 GCA_029593785.1 Cabassous unicinctus
GTGCTCGCTGTCTGCTCTCTGTGTGTTCTTCTGTGTCTGCTTCTCTTCTCTTCAGGCGCCACTGGGAACTGATCCTGGGACCTTCCGGAGTGGAGAGGATGCTCAATCTCTTGCGCCACCTCAGCTCCCTGATGTGCTGTGTCTCTCATTATCTCTCTTCTGTGTCTCCTTTTGTTGGGTCATCTTGCTGCATCAGCTCTCCGTGCGGGCCAGCTTGCTTTTCACCAAGAGGTCCCGGGAATCAAACCCTGGTAGACGGGAACGCAATCACTTGAGCCACATCAGCTTCCCTATAATTGCTTTTGAAATGCTCAGTCATCTGGCCCTGTGTTGGAATTTAGGGTACCACCTGTTTACAACACTGGTTCTTAAACTTTAGCATGGATGTGTAGTGTTTGTTATAATTTCTGAGTTCTACCTCTAGGGTTTCTGATTCAGTAGTCTGGGATGGGGCCTGAGAATTTGCATGTGTAACATGATTTGGTTGCTGATATGGATCATACATTAAAGACCACGGTTTACAGAAATCGACTGGAGATGCTCAGGGAAGAGAGACAATGGCCCCGCAGAATGCTTAGCTTGGGTGCTGTCCTTAACACCTGGAGAGAGTAGCAACCTCTCCTCTTTCCCTCCTCCCAGTCAGCCTGTTTTCCTGGCAAATCAGGATGAATTCTTAGGGTCATTTGCAGATAATTCTACTCATTGCTTCACAATGTCATGAATTAACTTGTTGCTTCACTCATATTTCTTTGGGACTTCTGTTATTTGTAGTCTACAGCATCCTAAGTGATACAGGCCTTTTATATGAGCTTCTGAAAATTCCCATTGCTCTCTCCCTTGCCCGGCTGACGCCCCCATCACTGTGGCTTTCTGCACTTTTCTTCTTTCCTCCTACTAAGTGGGCCACAGTCGCTCCCTTGGTCTAAATGGGTGTTCCAGATCCTTTCTGTTTGGCCTTGTTGAAGTTCTTAGTCCATCATTTAACCACTTTATCTCCCATTCCATCAGCCTCTCTCTCTTGACTCTGCCCCCTTCAGCAGATAAACATGTTCAAGTCTCTTCCATCCTGAAGATGATGCTCTTCTTTACCACTTTACCTGCAGGACTGAAGACAACTTTCAGTAACCAGATTCTCTATAGCCCAGAAATTGTTGACACAGATATTGTGAAGAGCCCTCGTGAAGCTCTGCAAAGGGATTGCAGACATAGCAGTGTTGACCTCTTTCCCCTCAGAAAGAAACAGAAGTGCCAGATTGGCAAATGGTGGGGAAATGGAAGGGATTGTGCTATCGTTTACAGGATCTGCAGTTTTATACTGAACGTGTTTAAAAATATTGCCAGGGATTTCAAGGCCAGGATGAAGTCCATATATGTTTACTTCCTGATCATACAATTTATTCAAGAAAAGGTCTCTTTTGTTTAAATATGAAATTTCTTTGGATTTAAACACTCAAACAAACAAACAAAAAATGAAGCCAGTCACTGCTCTTATCATATTGTAAGTGTGGAAATAGAAGGTATTTCTTGAAGGAAACATGATGGAATATTAATTAAAACTCAGTTGCCTCAATAGAATTGAGTTGACAATATGCTGTCTCCAGTTCTTAGTCTCCAGTTTCAAACTGGCTGCGATATATTCTCCACCCACAGGAAACTCACCCAGCCCTGAGATAGTTCAGAAATGACCTCTTAATTGTCAAATTCAATAGACTTAGGCCAGCTCCTCATTTTACCTATCTTACCTGCTGGATTTGACAACATTTATTATTCTCCTGCAGAAACTTTATTGTCTTTTCTTTCCCTCTCCTTTGACCTTGGGCTTGGTCCTCCTTTTATATCTTCCCAGTCTTTGTGGACTCCTTCTCACCCTTTCCTGTTCAGTGTTTGTATTTCACTAGATCTTATCCTTGGTCTCTTCTTATTCTGTGTGAAACTCCTTGGAAATCTCGTCCCGTCTCATCTTCTCTTACGGCTTCATTCCATTAATTAACTGACTCCCAGTCATGGCCACTCTCTAGGGCAATGGTGTACAACCCTTTATGAGGCATTTTGGAAATTTGTCGTTGTCATGATGCATGGGTCAAGGGAGTTACCGGTATTTAAAGAGAAGGGCCCAGAGAACTTAGACATCCAGAAATGCATTGGATGGTCTGCCCGCCCCCTGCCACCATGATAAAGAATTGTTCCATGTCCCGCATGATACTGAATGTATAGCCTTAATGACATGTATGACAAGAAAACCTTGATAATAATTTCATGGACCTAGAATATGTGTCTATTTTGTTTCATTCTTATTATATACTGGATTTCTCAGGGATGCAATGAATGTGTAAATTGAGAAGCAATTGTACTTTGTTTTGTGTTGTTTTTTTTCCCCCAGAACTTTACCATGAGTAGTTGATCACGATTTTGGAAAATCATGTTAATGAAGACACTATTGCACATGTTATTTGATTCATCAACTTAATATACTTCCTGCATTAGTCTGCATTAAGATTATTCTGCTTACTTATAACAATGTTTAATTATCTCTTATCTCAAAATGTCATTAAAAAAAAACCTTTCAGCTGAAAATTGAATAATGCTGACACTTTTTTTATCCCAATGTATTATTTATGCTTACCACCCCACAAATGGCTAACCCTGATAATAGAGAGAGATACATAATGAAAATTAATAAAACATTTGAGACATCTAAATAGCACTCATTAATTTTCAGGAACTGTTTTAAGGGCCTGGCATATTTTAACACATTAACCTGAAAAGTAGTTACTATCATTATTTCTGTTTTACAGTTGCTCACAACATAGAGGTAAGTAACTCTCCCAAGGGCAGACAGATAAGAGGTGTAGACCTGTGAGGTGAACCCTGAGTCCATGCTCTTAAATCACCACGACTCATGCAGCACTAGCAGGAAGGCACGTTGAGTATGGGAGATAAGTGAAAAGGTGGGAGAGGGTGAATCTCAGAGTCCTAGAAAGTCCTAGAGAGATAACACACCAAAATTGGTCCTCTAGAACCAATTTATTCAATTGCAGGTGAACACATGCACTGAGAGCCAGGGAATTATTAATAATTACCATGAAATGCTGAAGTCCAACTTGCCAGAGCTTCTTGCCACTCACAGCTGAGGATATGGTCTAAGTTAAAAGGTGCCTTGAGCTGTGTTTCGTTTCCTCACAGAGGCCTTTCTGGATCTTCCATCCATTCTTCGTGTTGAACCCCTTTGCTCTGGTGCATTCTAAGATACACTTGGTTACCTGTTTATCTGAAGTTGGTTTCCTTTTTTCCCTTGGATTCTGCCAGTGCAAGTTCCCTTGGCTCCACCCTTCACCATCCAAAGACCTGTCCTTCCCATCCTTGTTTTCAGGACCCCAGGTGAAGTGTAAACCTCTGGACTTGGTTTTGCTAGGATGAGAAAAAAAATACACCAGAATTCCTTCTGCATCCAACAGAGAACTGCTGGTCAGGATGTCTCTTAAGAATCTTTCTTGCTGTAATGATGAACACTTTTTTTTCAGTTTGCAAATGGTCTCATAATTTAATTTAATAGTGTTTATGACAATACGTAATAAATACCATAAAAAAGTATAAGTTGTTCTGAGTGTGTTAGCTCATTAAAATGAATGCTTGCTAGATTCTGCAGCAAGCTTTGAAAACATGGTGCTAACTCATGTAAATTGCCATGACAAATGTGCTTCAGGACCAATAAAGTGTCTCAATATTCATTATTAGTCAGATCTAAGATCTCCCTGTGGTTCCCAAGAAAAGTTGAGTGGAGATCTGTGGAAGAGAAATTGCTGCCCAAATTATGCCTACCTTCAGGCACTCTCATTAGCATGGCTGATTTGGCAGCTGTCTTTCGTGACACTGTGCACCTGTGATATTGCCGGCGTGTTTTTTGATCCTGCAAGCTCTGGAAAGGCCTCAAAGCTCTCAGCACATTCTTACTGCCAATGCCTGATGTGGAGTCTTTGGATTTAAGCTGTCTCCCCAGCCTCCTTCTGGGCTCTGAAGGGGGCTGCCAGATTAAGTTCAGCACAGGTGAATGGCAATGGAGCCAGACCAAATGGAAAACAAGCCTATCTCCTGCCTCAGAAGCACCCAGGAGCCACAGAAATATGCAATAAAGCTGCACAGAGGGGAGGCAGGCTCAGGTTTTATAATGTTTCTATATCCCACAAAGCATCGGAGATTCCAGGCACAGCCCAGATTGTGGCTGAGGAAGTTTTGCCAGGATAAAAACAAGCCCCCATTACGTAGTAAAAGCACAATTTGGAATTGTAGGGGTAAGTGTGGAAGGGGGCATGTATATTGAGATAGACCTTACTTTCCATTTGTCACCAATCTTTCTTGGTTAATTTTACATTATACAAAACGCTTCAAGAAAAAGGGTGTAAGTAAAAGCGTAAAACTGACATATTGTCTTGGAAAGTCACAGGTCTCTAGACTGCCATTATCTGTGGACGGTCTCAAGCGTCCCCATTCTATCCAATATGGATGTTTACTAATATCTGTGGTGCACTTTGAAGTTTAACACACAAGTTCATGAACATTCTTTAACAGAATCCTCTTGATATACCACTAAGGGAGGTGTATCTCCCGGTTTGCAAGTGAGTAATGTGAGACTCTGAATAACAAAGGAAACTGCTCAGTACCATGGAGCAGAGCAAGCAGATGGCTGAAGTGGACACCAAGTGCATGTCTTCTAATTTTAAGTCTCTTTCTTGTCTCACAGTTTTAAAATGCCTTTTGGCATGGAGGGAAAACTTCCTCTTTCCTTTGGTAGTTCTACCGCCTGCAAACTCACAGCTTTTTGGGAGTAGACCTGGAGTGAGGGAAAACTGTCCACACTGACCCTGGCTTATGTCACTCTGTCTTTGCAGTGCCTGTGGGTTTCAGGTGACAAGTGACAAGCGGCCAACTTATGATCATTATTGGATGACTATTTGGTGCAATTTCCTATGTATCTTGGGGGATAAAGGGGATATAAAATTGAGTTCGTCAAGATGCTTTATTGATTGCCTATTATGTGTCAAGCATATATAATCTGCATTTTGAGTATTTGGAGAGACCAGGCTTTTATGAATATATCAAATCATTCTTCATCCATTTGTCTATCCAATCATTAATCAGTTTAAATCATTTAAGTGTTGTCATATGTTATAGTGGCCCCCTCCAAAGAAAGAAAATAAAGGAAGTAGAACAGAAACCTCAACAAAAAAAATACAAATAAAAATCCTATGGGTTTAATTATACCCAAATGAAGACTAAGAATTGTCTCTTTGAAAGCATATTGCCCAGTTTATTTTTTTCCATCCTAGTAGAATTCATCTAGTCAGGAAATTTATGTATGTAATGTATGATGTTGAGTTGGTATAGTGACCAGAATAGAGAGCTAGAATTGCCTTGGCATATTGGGCTGCTTTCCTTGCCTACATAGCTCCCATATTCCATGCCAATGAGCATAGCTGCCCTCCAGTATAATCGCCAAAGTCTTTCTTCCCTTGGTGCAGAACTTCCGACAAAAAGAAAGCTCTGACAGTCACTCTGAAGCTTTCTTTTTTAAAATAAACTTTATTTCAATTTCAAAAAATAAAATAACAGACAAAAGGCAGCTCATAAACCATGGAAAAATCAACCCTGTCAGGCACATCTATCCTATTCAATCCCCAAAACAAACTCAATTGTTTCTCCAGTGTACTGAAACACGAACAAATGAGCACAGATTTGTTAAATGACATGACCAAGGTCTCTTTGTAAATGGAAACAAAAAAGAAAAAATGCTTGATCTTATTCACATCTCATAAAACTAAATTTGATATTCCTTTTTTTGACCTTTAGCATTGATATAGTACTTTCTTTACCTTTGCTACAAAATTATTACAATATTACTGTTAACTATAGTCTCTAAGTTACATTAGTTGTATTTTTCCTATGTATCAGCATATTCTTAACACTTTGTAATAGAGGAACATTCTTGTATTGCATTATTAACTGCCATCCTCATCTACCACTGTAATCACTATATTATACAGTCCCTAGATTATTTCCACACTTATCTTCATAACAGCATTATTTACAATTGTTAAGAGATGGAAACAACCTAAGTGCCTATCCACCTATAAATAGATAAGCAAAATGTGGTATATACATACAATGGAATACTATTCAGTTGTAAGAATAAATGAACTTGGGATGCCTATGACAAGATGGATGAGCCTTGAGGATATTATGTTGAGTGAAATAAGCCAGACACAAAAGGAAAAATATTGTATGGTCTCATTGATAGGAACTAAATACGATGAGCAAACTTATGGAGTTATACTATAGAGTATAGGTTACTAGGAGACAGAATGTGGGTTGAGAAGGGGGAGCCGATGCTGAATGTATGTAGAATGTTTAATAAGTTTGATTATAAATATGTGGAAGTGGATGGAGTTGATGGTAACACATTATAATGAGTATAACCAACACTGCTGATTTATAAATGTGATTGTGGCTGAAAGGGGCAGTCTAGAGATGTTAATGTTAACTGAAGGGCAACTAGAGGGTAATCTAGGGACTGGAGCTTTCTTAAATGCAGATTTACTGCTATTTCCAAGTATGACATAGCTATCAGCCTATACTAGTAAGTTTATTCAATATAATTGAATACTTAAAAAATGTTTCATAAATTCAAGTATAAAATCAGTTGCAGCAAGCCAAGTTTTAAAAAATGCTCCTCCAAGATTTATTGACATTGATTTTATTTTATTTATTTTCTTTTCATTAGATTTATATTCCAATCTCACCACTTCAATTTCTGATTAAGAGATTGCATAAAAGAAACCTTCATGCAAATGTCCCAGTTAAACAAGGAATAAACACAACCCTGTGACTATATTATTGTAAAAATGAAATATTTACCCAAACTCTAGGAGACAAATAGTAAGAGATAATGCTTATTTGGGCATTACTAAGTACCAGACTTGAAGCAAATGTGCATTATTAACTCATTCTACCTTTGCAACAGTCCTTTAAGTTCAGCTGCACTGTTACCCTATCTTATGGGTATGGTGATCTGTCCATAGGGCACTGAGTTAGTCAATGGCAGAGCTGGGATTCAGAATAAGGCTTTCTGAATCCCATGTTATTTTTCTCATTAAGGGATTTGGACCCATCAAGGTTCACTTTCACCTAATAACAAAAAGAACCTTCCATTTCCCCTTTCCCATAACTTCTTTCCTCAGTGAGGAAAGAAACATCTTGGGATTATTTTAAATGCACCATGAACCAAACTAAGCTACCAACTTTCTGGCATATAGGAAAGGTTAAAACAGGCATTTCTAGGCATAAATGGAATGTGAGAGTTGGTGGGGCCCTGGGCATGGAAAGCTGGATAGACAAATAGAAAAGAGCAAAATTAGTCCCTGGGGATGGTTAGCAGCATATCTAAGCTTATTTTAAATTAAAAGTGACAAGGACAGGTAGAAGGTAGAGGAAGATTGGTTGGGAGTATAGGTGGATTGAAAAGAAGTTAAAAAGGTAAACAGAAAATCCTAAGAAATTAGATAGGTAGGTGAAGATAACTGTGCCTATTGGACCACATCCCTCTGGGACTTCATTGTGCTGTAACTTGGTATCTACTATTTTATGTAACAGTCCACTTGAGAGAATATTCTCTCTGTTGTCTGGTTCTGGGATTTTAGACTCCCTAGGGAATTATTTACTAACTAATGGCAGAGTTAGTGGGCATGATGGTTTTTGCTTCCCCACATGCCACTTCTCTGTATTTTATAACTGAGAAATCTGATACTCAGGATTTTCAAACATCAGGTTTCATTGGCAAGGCTAGGATTTGGTCCTAAGCTCAAGGCCAAATAAATTTCTTCCCACTGTACCATTTTGTGACCCTACTCTAACTAATGCTGGTGGGCTCCATTGAAAGACCAAGATAAAACTTGCTTCAGGGAACAGAGATATGGGACATGAAGGTAAGGGTGCACTTATTCATAGTTGTATCCTTGGTACCTTAAATTACAGGTACTGAGTAGTCACTCAATAAATGTGAAATGACTGCATGACACTGCACATTGCTTCAAGGCCACTTGGATATCAAGACCTACTTTTAAGAATTCAAATATCTTACTGATACTTTTAAAACTTGGTTGCTGCTACACTGTGAAGCAAACTAACCTGAAATTTTGGTTACAAACTCAATTTCTGGCCAGTAGTCTGCCTTTGGTTCACTATTAAGATCTTCCAAATAGCTTACTTTTCCATTTCTAAGCATGACCTTTAGAGCATAAACTATGGCACCAAAAAGATCTGATTTCAAACCCTAGTCCTTCACTTGCCAGCATTGTGATCTTGGGAAACTTATATTAACGTCTCTGAAACTTGTTTTTTTGTTTTTTCTTAATTGAAGACAAAAATAGCACTTGTGAAGAGCAAATAAGTGAATCCAAGTGAAGTTTTAGGGAATTAAGTCTGGTGAATAGTAACACCACATGAATGCAAGCATTGTTATGGTCATAATTATTCCAGGTACTAGATTTGGCAATTTGTATGTGATTTCACGTCCAATGCTCATAACACTTCGTGAGGCAGGTACTACTTTTATACCTATTTTACAGATGGAAAACTGACACAGAGGGGCTTAGGAACTAGCTCAAGCTCTCATGGTTTTAGAGGGGTAGGGGCGGGGACTGGGGCAGGTTTGAACGGGGCCTGTCTGACTCCAAAGCCGTGTTCTTTGCCTTAACATCCTGTTGAAAATATTATACTATTTTAGCTTAGCATCAGATGGGAAAAATGACTCTAACTTCAGAAAGAGAGTTTGTTGGTTTAGATACGACATTTCAGATACTAGTAAAGTAAAAGCTATTAAACAAACCACCTGCTTGGTTTTCCTTAGCAGAGCTGGGATCCCACCTATGTCTAATTCCCAGCCCATTTTCTGCCCTTCACTTTGACACTATCTTGACTCTTTTGGCTCCTTCTGGGTAAAGCAATGGGTTTTTGGGGCAACCACACACACCTAGAAATAGCAAAGTCCCAAATGGGGTCCAGGCTCAGTCACAGGGAGAGTTTACGCAAGCTTCAAAGCACAATATACGTAAAATGACTAAAAGCAGGGGGAGACACCAGGGTGAGGAATCAGATGATGAGTGACCAAATATGAGCACAGGTGTAGCAGGTATCCCAATTCAGAAGGAGGTTGGAAATTCAGGCTAGCCAGTATTGGTGAGTAGGCGAAGCTACAGAAACAAGGACGGACCCCTGATGGAAGCCATTCTGTGATTGGGCTCTGGCTTGCCTCCCATGAGGACCCTTCTGTAGCTCATACAGAAGCAGGTCTCAGAGCCTCAGATCAGACACCAAGGACCAAAGTCATTCCCAGGAATCCCCGTTCAAATGGCCTGCTCTTCCATACTTACTCATCTGTCCATCAGCTCTTGGAGTGGCCATTAGCATTAAGACGAATGCATTTTGAGGATGCTACAAAACACGCATATTACCTAATGACCTAGAATATGTGAAATTACTTTCCCATAAGGAATTGGAGCATTTTGGTCTTAACAACCAGCTGAGCTCACTTATTACAAGGGAACCTACAGTGGAAGAGGAAACAATTTATGAAATTAGTGGGTCACAGGAGTGCACTGATTGGCCCAGTTTTTATTACCAAACACCAGAAGAGGTAGCACTGTGGATTTTGCAAATTCGAATGCATTTCAGTTTGTAATGAGGAAGTGATTAAGGTTGTGATTTTTTTTTTTTCCTGCATGCTTAGACTTACTTATTTGGAAAGAAGTTGAAGCAATTTTGTTTATTTTATATAGATGGATGACTAAGTTGGGAAAAATTTTGGAGGAGGGTTAATGAGCTACTTTTTCAGATTCAGGAATTTAGGGTATCAGATGCCTGTGAACAACTCAAATTTTTAAACCCTTGATTACATTTTTACACTGCTATGACCAAGGTATGGATTAACTAAATGTGATACTACAAAAATATATATTTTAACTCTGCTGATTTCTTTGAAGGAGTACAGGCATTCAGGAGCAAACTGGACGTGTGTATTGAGCAGATGGCAATTTGAGACTGCACCCAATTCCCAGTGCTGAACTACCCCAAAGTCAATGGAATCACAGCTGTCAAAGAATTGCGGAGCTATTTGGTGGAAATGAAAACCTAATTTCAGAAACAATTCCAAGGTTTGATGGGCATGAATCATTCCTTATGTTTTTGTGTCTGCCTTTAGACTGCAAATTTCAGGATGTGACTCAGTCATTTAGCATCTGCCCCATCTTTGAGGCTGAGCTTCCAGAAGACATGATTGGACAGAAAGCAAAATAGGGTTGCCAAGAAGAGTGCCTAGCTCAGGGATTTGGGAGATGGGTACAAAAATCCCAGAGCTCTTCCACAGTTTTTAAATAGGTGAACAGATTCTGTAATGTTGGGTCTATTGAGTTCTGTGAAAATTATTGCCTTTCATGAAGTGACAGAAATGGAGTTGTCGGGCCACACTCCATGGTACAGACTTGGAGTTAGCATGGAGATGGTGCCTGACAGAAAACAGCCCACCGCTTTCAAGAACTGTGTTCTTCTTGACACAATCAAAATTGATCGATAAATAGCATCAGGCCTACAGCAGCACACTCTTACGAATAAAATTCATTCGGTTTATTTAGACTGTTTTTTATTACTGCTACAAAATCCATTTGTTAAACCAGCTAATAGCCTAATACTTTCCATTTCTATTCGTCAACATTCCTTGAGTATGTTAGATTAAGAGGTCTACCACTGAGAAAAGAGTATAGATTTGTGGTCTCCAGTAAAGCCCTGGGATTTTGTTGACCTGCCAAGTCTTCTGACCATCACTCCTGAAGAACTTCTAATTGCTGATTACTGGCTAACTGAGTTTTCTCCTATTGCCAATTATTGAAAACTTCTGAGTTACCTGGACACTGCAGTAGAGCTGCTTGGAGCCTGTGTTCTAGGACTCACAACTCCTTCGGAGTTATGAATCTGATTTTTCTATTTTCTATTGTTTGTTAATCCAAGGAAGAGCTTTATTTACTATCCAGCCTAGTTTCAATTTCCTTCATTATAGACCAGACAAAAGAAAAGTTATTTGGATTTTTAATAACTCCAGAAAGTTCAGTACAAAAACCCTAGAAAGTTCATCACAAAAACTGTCATTAGAACCTTAAATAGCCAATGTAAAATATGACCAAGAGCTGCCATGGGAGCACAGCCTCCTAGAGGGGATGGACAACCTGGATTTCACAGACTCTGGTTTACTCTGTCTTCAGGAATCTTGTATTAACTGTAATGGCCCCAACAGGGTGAGCTATAACATCTTATCTAATCTAAACGTCTTTCTTTCTCTCATTCTGAGTTTGGAAGCCAGTGATCACATCTCATCTCTGGAAAGCAGTGAGTTTTAAACTAAACAGGCCAGAAATATTTATTACTCCAGATCCTGAAGCTCGCTGGGGTAAGGCGTGATCGTTTAGAATCAGCATTAA
>JAQZBX010044180.1:0-21436 GCA_029593785.1 Cabassous unicinctus
CCCCCGGCGCCCCCCGCCCCTCCCCTCCCCCGGCGCCCCCTCCCCGGAGCCCCCCGCCCCTCCCCCGGCGGCGCTCACCTTGGCGGCCGCGGCCCTGGCGGACATCTTGTCTCCGCGGCGCCGCGCCGAGCTCCTCGGACCCGAAACTCCGCGCGCCGGCCCGCCCGCTCCTCACGCCACCGCCAGAATAAACATTTCCCGGGAGGGAGCGAGCGGGGCGGGGGCGGCCGGGGAGGCCCTGCCCAGGGGAGGGGACTCAACTCGGACAAAAGTCGGGAAGCGGCCGCCCCGCCCGCGACCGCTCCGCCTCCCGCCGCTCTCGCCGGCCGCGTCGGCCTCCGCCCGCCCTCGGCAGCGCCCAGCCCTCCGGCGCTCCTGCAGCCCGCCCGGCGGCTCCTCAGAAGCCGGCTCCCGCACGCTACTTCCCCGGAACCGACGGCCGCGGCGACGCGACGTCGAAGGGCGGAACCGCGCTGGGGACTCCCGGCGGCCACGCAACCGCGGGCCGGGCGCACTGAGCATGTCCGGGCGGGCGGGGCCGGGGGGCGGAGGGGCGGGGCCTGGGAAGGGGTGGGGGAGGAGGGGGCGGGGCCGGGGCCAGAGGGTCAAGCAGCCCCCTCCCTGCTTCTTCCCGCTGTCTGACCCACTGTCGTGGAAGGAAGCCCCCGTTACCTAAGTTACTTGGCGAGCTCAGTTTCCGCGGGCGAGCACGCCTTCCTGTTTGTCTTTCACAAGGGTCCAGCATACACGAAGGTCCACCTGCTTAGCGAACCCCCGCCAGAGTATGGCCTAGAGGGCCCTCCCCCGTCAGGCTGGCAGGCCCCTGGACCTCCCCTCTCGGGCTCGCAGGCCCCTGGACCTCCCCTCTCGGGCTCGCAGGCCCCTGGACCTCCCCTCTCGGGCTGGCAGGCCCCTGGACCTCCCCTCTCGGGCTCGCAGGCCCCTGGACCTCCGTCCTCGGGCTCGCAGGCCCCTGGACCTCCCCTCTCGGGCTCGCAGGCCACCCGCCCTGCCAGCTCCAGGCGCTGCTCTCCAGGAGCCCCAGGAGCACGGAGGAAACCCACAGCGTCCTGGCCCACACACACTGGGCCCCAAGAGGGGTCGCCTTCTCCCGCCCATCTAGACAAGGATCTGGAAAGTCTACTTTTTACATGGAAACTTTTGAAGCTCACAGCGGTGAGTGCAGCCAGCCTGCCTTCTGTCCACACCGCGCTGAGCAGAACAGGAGGTCCTGGCGTGCAGCTCACGGGCCACACAGGAGCTCCACAACCCTGACGGCCTTGCTGACCACCAAGGAATATGTAGGGAACCATTTCCAGCCTCACTAATCTACTGTGTACGAAGTAAATCTCTCCACAAGCGTCAGAAATTCCTGGTGACAGTAAATGGGACTGCATCCTTAAAGCACATAGCACAGTGCCACACGCACAGGAGAAATGGGAAAGCAGCAGGTGTGAAGCACTGGTTCTTTAGAATTTAACTATGTCAAAGATCAAGCTTACCTAAACCAAGAGTTACCAGTATATCACAAAAATAATCAAAGTTTTCAAAGTACCATACGATTGCAACCTAGAGCTATCTGAAGTACAAAAAAAAATACATTCTGCAAACAAAATCCTTGTTTTTTTTTCCCCTACACAAAAAATGGTTGAAGTCATTTTTGTTTTAAAATAATCCTGTGGTGGGAGCAGGTGTACCTCAAGTAGTTGGTGCCTGTTTCCCACATACAAGGTAGCGGGTTCAATCCCGGTACCAACTTAAAAAAAAAAAAAAAAAGAGTACTGTTGTGTGCAATTTTTTGGTTTTGGACAAAGTAGTATTTCTTCTCTTAAGAATTGTGATTAAAATGTCATAATGAGTAAACAACATTTTTTAAAATTTTAGGACTATTTTCTTTTTTTATTTTAAAAGTCAGTAATGGAAGACCTTTTACATTATATTATTCTTACCGTTTAATAAGATGCATAATAGACACAACCTACCTAGAACTAGGTATGGTATCTTTTTTTTTTTTTTTTTAATAATTTTTCTTTTTAAGATTTATTTATTTATTTATTTATCCCCCCCTTGCTGCTTGTATTTGCTGTGTCCACCTGCTGTGCGTTTTTTCTGTGTCTGCTTATCTCCCCGCTGCTGTGAGGTCTTGCTGCATCAGCCCACCGCGCTGTGCGGGCCGGCCTGCCCTCACAAGGAGGCCCCAGGAAGCGAACCCGGGGCCTCGGTATGGTATCTTTAATGGCATCTAAACTTAGGATCTAAAATTCGCTGAGCCCTTTTCTTTATTCTCATTTGTCACTTTTAATGCTAGGTTACAATGCTTTGTTGTAGATCTACTATATTTGATTGCAGTTTTATTTATTTTATTACCTTTACCACCATTAAACACAATTGAAATCAAGCAAGAATATTTTACCTTACAACTCCCTTCATTGAGAATACAATGCTTTAAAAATTACATTAACAGAAATATTTCAACGAAGAATATTCCTTTTAACCTTTTCAATACATATTTCTAATATCTAAATTAAATCGTATAACATATACTTTATGTATGCCCTATTCTTGAAAGAGCCAAGGGAAAATGCTTGCTATTTATAAAAATAAAGTAAAACACTCTGGTCAAAAATTTAAAATATCCCCATTCCTATAATTTACTTTAGGAGAGGTGCTTTGACAAGAATTGTGAAGCATAAAGCATAATCTCAGATCACCCCTTTAACAATTAAGAGTTTATCCATCACGCACCAAAACATTTCAAATTATACCGCACATTTAATGTTTACGTATGGATGTGTTCATAGGTCCTTTTGATCAATTAGATGGAAAGAAATACGAGCAAATT
Source organism: Cabassous unicinctus (assembly GCA_029593785.1). Classification (NCBI taxonomy): domain Eukaryota; kingdom Metazoa; phylum Chordata; class Mammalia; order Cingulata; family Chlamyphoridae; genus Cabassous; species Cabassous unicinctus. The sequence goes on from JAQZBX010044180.1 coordinate 2,843, forward strand.
GAAGATTCTTGTTTAGAGTTAAAATAAAATTTAAATTAAAGTCTCTTTGAGTTGGACAGGTTTATCTTATTTCTGATCATCTAATGCACCCTGAGTAGGAAGCTAAAGACCACAACTCTTAAGAGCCAACTTCCTGTGGGACTTCTGGTGTCTGCGGATCAGAATGGAAAAACTCTATGTGCAAATTCGTGTAACTCTTGGATGAAACCGTTTATTAAAATGCCTTGACCAAAACTCTACCCACACACACATTTAAATATGTATATTTATGTTTCCATTACAAAAAAGATTCTTAGAAAAGTAGATATTTAGCTATTTTTGGTGTGACCTGTGTTTACTTGTGAAATGCAAAGAGGAAGCATTTTGCCACTGGAAGACCATGAGACAATCTCCACACTGTCACACAAGAGAACAAATACAAAATACTAAAAGGAGAGGCACTGATGAAAGCATTGAAAGAACAAATAAATCATCGAAACCGAACTCCTGTGCCATGTCTTGGAAGATTCTATAAACTGCTTCAGAATTTTCCCCTGACGAGTCACGGAACAACATAGAATGGGGAAGAGCCTTGAGGTGCACAAAGACTGGAAGACTCCACAGACCGGGAAGGTTTAACACACCTTAGGGGTGCAACATAGGATTACCAATTTTTCATTTTGCAAAGGAAAGGCATCTAGAAACAAATGTTGCTATTTACTGCCAACATTTCATCTTTTTCAAAAAGGACATATAAAGAGCAAAAAAGTCAAGAAGAACTCCTCCTTGGAGGCCACCCTTCTCTGACTGGCGTGGGACGGAGCTTTCTCTTCTTAGGGTCCTGAGAATCACACAACCAGAAATCCGAGGCTGAGGACTGCCTCTGGCCCACACAGGGCATTCGCCCTGGGGCAGTCGCCCTGGGGCGGTCCCCTCGGGGCAGCCTGCTCCCACCTTCAGGGCACCTCCTGCCAGTGTGCTGAACGCCCCAGGTGGCTGCCTGGGCAGCACCCCGTCCCAAACCCCAGCCAACACCTCTTCTCATAGCCCTAGAGAAAGGCTCCTCCTCCATCTTCCTTCCAAACCTCTGCTTTGCTTCTTTATTCCCCCACCCCACCTCCACGGGCTGTGAGTCTCATCTGGGACTGGCCCTTTCGGCTGTCCTCCTCACCATCGTCTTCATCCCATCTTAAAAACAACAGAAAGGAGCTTCGGAAAGTTGGGCTTGATTTAATATCTGCGGATGCAGTCCTGGGATTCTTGGCAATTCTGCCTCTGAGCCTGTGCTAAGTGAAGGGTCATGGCACAGGGCAGCAGGTGCTGGAGACGTGGAGCTCAGCTCTCAGGAGTCCCTGGCTGCCCCCCATCCCTCCCAGGAGGGCTGGGCTCTGGTGGACCACAGCATCTCAGGGTGGCACGTGCACCAGGGCAGGCAGCACCACTTCCCTCGGGAGGGCAGCTGGCTGGAGACGCGTCCTAGCTGGGGGAGCCCCTCCCTGCCCCAATTCAAGCCCCAACCAGGCGCCTCCTGGCACTGAAGGGTAAAGATCTTTGGTGGTTGCCATCTGCTGGGGGCTGAACAGCGACCCAAGAGGAAGGCAGGCGCTGGCTCCAGCTCTCCAGACCCAGGCCCTGGGCAGGGCCCGACCCTGCGGCTCGTGAGAAAGGGACTCAGCCAGCCGCCAGACCCAGGCCCAGCTGGGGTGTTTGCTGGAGCTCTGTACTTGCTGCAACTGTCCCTACACCCAGGAGGAGGAAATCTCTCCTCCTTCCAACCTTCCGGAGTCTGGCTTGTGTTTGCCTCTCCAGAGACAAGTCATGATTTCAATGACTCTTCTTATGAGTTAAATGTTCTGATATGTGCAATTAAAACTGGCACAGCACAATATACAGAAAAATGGTAAAAATCCATACACATAAATCAAAAAATTTTTAAGTTTTCTTTACTTAGAACAACGTTAAATAGCAAACTAAAAACATGACTGATCAAGATAAGAGACTGTAGGGGAAAACCACCTTTATATGTATCTTTTAATGGCCCTTTTTTCCTACGTTTTGAACAAGGAAGCTGTAATGCACTGAGATGAACAGGCCTTCCTGGGAAACGGTCTCTGAAGCAGGCCCTAGACCCAAGGCTGGTGTTCTTAGAGCAGAACGGGGAGGGAGCTCAGAGACACGCGGAGGCAGAGGCGGACAGATGGGCGGCGAGCCAGGAGCGCCTGGAGCCACCAGGAGCTGGAGAAGGCAAGGAGCCTTAGGGGCAGGGAGACCTGCTGACACCCTGATTTCTGATATCCAGCTTCCAGCAATGCGAAAATAGATTTGTTATTTTGAACCACTCAAGTTATGGCAATTGTCACAGCAGCCCTAGAAAACTCGGACAGCATCCCGCATTTTCACTGTATTCTGAGCCCACAAGTTAGACAGCCAGCCTGAGCCCCCGTCTTAGGGATTGCTCTATCACTGGGCCAAGAGTCTCAGGAGTTCCACATTTAGGTCTCCTTGTTGTTAATCATGCTCAGGTCTTCGGGCATCTTTTTTTCCCATTTAATTTCACAAGTAATTCATGAACACATTCCTTTAGTAAAAGATTCAAACAATAATTTTTGGAAGGTTCAACTGGATCACTACCACCACACACCCACAGACACTATTATTTAAACCTAACTGCAGAGTATATTTACATACTTCTTTCTGTGTATTTCTTAAATATGCAGATGGAACTATATAGGAATATAGGAATAAATGGTTTCATGTTTTTTAAGAAAATGAAAGACTGTGATTACTATTCTGTAATTTTTTTTTTCACTTAATATTTGTCATGGAGAGTATGTCAAACAATGACGATATATTGGATCATTAAAAAATTCCTCTCTGGCTCTCTACTCTGACTAGATTCAAGGACACTAATGACTCTATTTCCAATAATCAAGAGGTCATTGACACTCCATGGCACGAGTTGGCAATAGATATATGCAAAATATTACCACTGGATAGGACTACTTCCATGCTTATACAAGGCAATGATCTGGGTGACAGTGTTTTTACCATCTTTAACAGATGTTTTGGAGTTAAAAGGTACAATGATGTTGGCTGGCTGTTCATAAATATACCAGATAGATACAAAAGAAAGGGATGAACTGAAGGATTCAAATTTACAACTTAAACACTGCATGAATAATGTGAAAGTTTCTATGTGTGCCCTAAAAGAAAATCTTGTTTCAAAAATCACAGGCTTGGGTCTCTGAAAACCAGACTTAGTATCTCATTGTGCAAGTAGCAGAGTTACAATGGAAATGAAAATCTCAACTTCACACAGTGTCTGCTGTTAAAGAGAGGGCACTGCTTGGAAAGGAGGGGAACCCCGAGGATGGGGACAGAGACAAATGGGTTGATGATATCAGTGGGGACACTGAAGCCCTAAATATTGCTGCTACTTTGCCAGATGAACCTGTAATGTCTGTCCTGAGAAGATGAGCACCCAACCTCAAGCCTGCCTTGAAGAGTCAACCACCAACCTCCAGCCTGCCCCAGGAGTCTGCCATCCAGCCCCCACCTGAAGAGATTAATCCTGAACCACCAGATGAAAATGCAAGGGAATGCCCTGAGGTAAATGGCTTGCAAAACATTTCTGAAGCTTCTCCTTACCTACTCCTACCTCTCCTCTTTTCTCCCAGACCTATAACTAGACTAAAGTAACAACAAGCCCCCAAAGGTGAAGCACAAAGTGTGACCCATGAGGAAGTATGCTATACTCCAAAAAAGCTGCACGAATTTTTCAATTTATATAGACAAAAATCAGGGGAATGTATGTGGGAATGGATAATAAAGGTATGAGATAATGGTCAAAGTATATAAAGTTGGATCAGGCTGAATTTATAGATATGAGCCCACTACACAGATATTCTGGATTCAATGTTGTAGCTCAAGGGATTAGAGAGGGCTCTAACAGTTTGTTCAGGTGGCTAGATGAAACATGGCACAAAATTATCTGAGGTAGAGATGCCAGAATTGCCTTGGTATACCGTAGATGGGGGTATCTAAAGTCTTAGAGAGAATGGAATGTCAGAATGGAGTTATCATGTAAGACTTGCCCACCCACCCCAGGAATGTCCAGAGGACACACCTTTCACCAGGACTGTGAGGAATAAATTTGTAAGACTAACTTCATCTTCCCTGGAGAGCCCTGTGGTTGCTCTTTGCAGTCCAGATATTACAGTAGGAAATGCTGTAATGGAACTAGAATCCTTAAACACTACTGGGATGATTGGATCTCCGGCTGGGAGAAGCCAGGTAGCAACACCTAATCACCAAAGACAAGGTGGGCGTGGCCACCGCAATGAAGGCAGATTCAAAGCACCTATCAAGAGTCTGAGTCGCATAGAGCTATGCCATTGGCTAACAGATCATGGGGTACCTAGAAGTGAAATAGATGGGCAGTCTACTAAATTACTATTTGATCTGTATAAGCAGAAGAGTTCTAGGTCTAGTGAACAAAACCTAACTTGAACTACAGACACAGAGAATCCCGGCCCCTTAATCAATACCCAGACTTGAAACAGTTTACAGACCCAGAGACCCTTGAATGAGGAGAAGGCCAGGTCCCCTTGGGGAGGGATCCTGTTACACTGTCAAAAATGTATACTATTAATCTCCCTCCCACCTTTCCCCAGGGAGACCTACAGCCTTTTACCAGAGTGTGCACTGGGGAAAAGGAAATGATCAGACATTTTGGGGATTATTAGACACTGGCTCAGAAGTGACATTATTTCCAGAAGACCCAAAAACATCACTGTGGTCCACCAGAGTAGGTGTTTAGCTCAGGTCCGTCTCACAGTGGGTCCAATGGGTCTCCTGACCCATTCTGAGGTTATTTCCCCAATTCCAGAATGCATAATTGGAACAGACATACTCAGTAACTGGCAGAATCCCCACACTGGATCCCTGACTTGTGGAATTTGGGCTATTATATTTGGAAAGGCCAAGTGGAAGCCACTAGAACTGCCCCTACCTAGCAAAATAATAAATCAAAAGCAATACTGGATTCCTGGAAAGACTGCAGAGATTAGTGTGACCATCAAGGATTTGAAGGATGCAGGGGTGGTGATTCCCACCACATCCCCATTCAACTCTCCTATTTGGCCTGTGCAGAAAACAGATGGATCTTGGAAGATGACAGTAGATTATCGTAAACTTAACCAGGTGGTGACTCCAATTGCAGCTGCTGTCCCAGATGTGGTATCACTGCTTGAGCAAATCATCACTTTCCCTGGTACCTGATATGCAGCTGTTGATCTGACAAATGCTTTTTTCTCAATTGCCATTAGTAAGGACCACCAGAAACAGTTTTCTTTCAGCTGGCAAGGCCAGCAGTATACCTTCACTGTCCTGCCCTAGGGGTACATCAACTCTCCAGCCCTATGTCATAATATTGTCTGCAGGGACCTTGATCTTCTCTCCCTCCCACAAGACATCACAATGGTCCATTATATTGATGATATCATCTTGATTGGACCTAATGAGCAAGAAGTAGCAACTACTCTAGAATTAATGGTAAGACATTTGCATGAGAGAGGATGGGAGATAAATCCAACAAAAATACAGGGTCCTTCCACCTTGGTAGAATTTCTGGGTGTCCAGTGGTGTGGGGCATGTTGAGATTTACCTTGTAAAGTGAAGGAAAAGCTGTTGCATCTGGCCCTTCTATGACCAAAAAAAGAGGCACAACACTTAGTTGGTATCTTCGAATTTTGGAGACAACACACTCCTCATTTGGTTGTACAACTCCAGCCCATTTACCGAGTGGCCAAAAAAGCTGCTAGTTTTGAGGGGACAAGAACAAGAAGAGGCTCTGTGACAGGTCTAAAGCTGCCATGCAAGCTGCACTACTACTTGAGCCACATGATCCATCAGATCCAATGGTTCTGGATGTCTCAGTGGCAAATAGAGATGCTGTCTGGAGCCTTTGGCAGGCTCCTATAGGAGAATCACAACACAGACATTTACATCCTCTGCAGATAACTACTCCCCTTTGGAGAAACAGCTTTTGGCTTGCTACTGGGCCTTAGTAGAGACTGAACACTTAACCATGGGCCATCAAGTTACCATGAGACCTGAGTTACCTATCATGAGCTGGGTATTGTCTGACCCACCAAACCATAAAGTTGGGAGTGCACAGCAGCCCTCCATAATAAAGTGGAAGTGGTATATACGAGATAGGGCTCGAGCAGGTCCTGAAGGCACAAGTAGGTTACAAGAGGAAGTGGCCCAAATGCCCATGGTCACCACTCCTGCCATGTGACCTTCTCTTCCCCAGCCCACAGCTATGGCCTCTTGGGAAGTTCCTTATAATCAGTTGACTGAGGAAGAGAAAATTTGGGCCTGGTTTACAGATGGTTCTGCATGATATGCAGGTACCACCCTAAAGTGGACAGCTGCAGCTCTGCAGCCCCTTTCTGGGACATCCTTGAAGGACCGTGGTGAGGGAAAATCCTCCCAGCGGGCAGAACTTCAAGCAGTGCTCCCAGTTGTTCGTTTTGCTTTGAAGGAGAAATGGCCAGAGGTGCATTTGTACACTGATTCATGGGCTGTTGCCAATCGTTTGGCTGGATGGTCAGAGACTTGGAAGGAACATGATTGGAAAATTGGTGACAAGGAGGGCTGGGGAAGAGGTATGTGGATAGGTCTCAGTGGGCAAAAAAAAAAAACATGAAAATATTTGTGTCCCACATGAATGCTCACCAGAGGGTGACTTCGGCAGAGGAGAATTTTAATAATCAAGTGGATAAGATGACCCACTCTGTGGCTAACGTTCAGTCTCTTCCCCAGCCACTCCTGTCATTGCCCAATAGGTTCATGAACAAAGTGGCCATGGAGGTAGGGGTGGAGGTTATGCATGGGCTCAGCAACATGGACTTCCCCTCACCAAGGCCGTCTTGGCTACAGTCACTGCTGAGTGCCCAATCTTCCAGCAACAGAGACCCACACTCAGCCCCCGATATGGCACCATTCCCCGAGGTGATCAGCTTGATACCTGGTGGCAGGTTGATTACAATGGACCACTTCCATCATGGTAGGGGCAGCGAGTTGTTCTAACTGGAATTGACACATACTCCGGATATGGGTTTGCATTCCCTGCACGTAATGCTTCTTCCAAAACTACCATCCATGGACTTACAGAATGTCTTATCCACTGCCATTCCACACAGCATTGCTTCTGACCAAGGAACCCACTTTACAGCAAATGGTGTGTGGGAATGGGCACATGCCCATGGAATTAACTGCTTTTACCATGTTCTTCGTCATCCTGAAGCAGCTGGATTAATAGAACGGTGGAATGGCCTTTTGAAGACTCAATTACAGCACCAACTAGGTGGCAATACCTTGCAGGGCTGGGGCAATGTTCTCCAGGAGGCCGTGTATGCTCTAAATCAGCGTCCTCTCTATGGTGCTGTTTCTCCCATAACTAGGATTCATGGGTCCAGGAATCAAGGGGTGGAAATGGGAGTGGCACCACTCACTATTACCCCTAGTGACCCACTAGGAAAAAATTTGTTTCCTGTCCCTGCAACCTTAAGCTCTGCTGGTCTACAGGTCTTAGTTCTAAAAGGAGGAGTGCTACCACCAGGGAACACAACAATGATTCCACTGAACTGGAAGTTAAGACTGCCACCTGCCACTTTGGACTCCTCATGCCTCTGAATCAACAGGCACAGAAGGGAATTACTATACTGGCTGGGCTGATTGATCCTGGCTCTCAAGGGGAAATAGGACTGTATCTACATAATGAGGGTAAAGAAGGGTTTGCCTGGAATACAGGAGACCCTCTAGGGCATCTCCCAGCACTGCCATGCCCTGTGATTAAAGTCAATGGAAAACTGCAACAACCCAATCAAGGCAGGACTAACAATGGCCCAGAATCTTCAGGAATGAAAGTTTGGGTCACCCTACCAGGGAAAAGAACCACGGCCAGCCGAGGTGCTTGCTGAGGGTAATGGGAACATGAAACAGGTAGTGGAAGAAGGTAGTGATAAATATGAACTTCAACCACGTGACCAGTTACAGAAACGAGGACTGTAATGGTCATGAATATTTCTTGTTGTGTTATGAGTATGTTTGTATATGTACATAAAATGAAAGTCTTTGTTTTCTTCCCTAATCTTTTCCCTTATCATATGACATAAGTTGCAGTAGCTTCATGTCATAGTATTTAAGGATATCAAGTTTAAGAGAGAATATTACCCAAGGACTTGCATTCTATTCTGGAGGGAATTAGTGTGTTTCCACTTTTACACAGGACAGTTGAGTATTGTTAGGCCATTAAAAAAAATGTCTGTTACTGTTTTTATTTAGAGATTTAGAGACTAAGTATGGTTTAAGATGATGTGTATGGCTGCCAAGTTGACAAGGGGTGGACTGTGATGGTTAGGCTCATGTGTCACCTCTGCCAGGTACTGGTGCCCAGCTGTCTGGTCAAGAAAGCACTGGGCCAGTTGTAATACAAGGGCATTTCATGGACTTTAATCATCAGTGAGTTGATTACATAGATGGCTGATTACATGTACAATCAACTAAGGAGATTGCTGTCAGCAATGAGTAACAACTCATCCAATCAGATGAAGGCCTTACAAGAAGAAGTGATTTCAGCATTCAGAGAGAGAATTTCCATCTGTTTCAGATAGCAGCATCTTCATTGGAGCATCTGGATTGCAGCCTGCCCTTCGGAATTTGGACTTGTTCTTCCCCACGGTTGCATGAGACAATTTTATAAAACCTCATACTATTTACAGATAGCTCCTGTTGGTTCTGTTTCCCTAGAGAACCCTGACTAATACAATTTCTATTACAATATTGCAACAAAAATCCTTATATATTCCATTTGTGTGCATATATGCCAATCTTTCTTCAGGAGAGATGTCCAAAATGGAATTTTCTGGATTGAAGGATATGTTTATTAAGAAAATTAACTGATACTATCAACCTGCCCTCCAAGAAAAGCAGATCACTACCTATCTTATGTTACCCCAATCAGTATGAACACTTGATAACATTAATCTTTCAATTATTTTTCTGTCTGATAGACAAAAGTGTTATCTCATTTGCCTTTTATATCACTTACTCATTTATTCTATTGGGTTATTTTCCTTATTGATTTGTTGAAGTTCTTTATGTATCCTTTTATACTGAAAGTATTTCTCTTAGTCTGTATGTGTATTTTATTTTAAACTTTTAATTTTACAATAATTTTAGCTTGACCAAAAAGGTGCAAAGAGTTCTGTATACCCTTCAACACAATTTCCCCTAATGTTAACATCTTACAAAATATTTTAACATTTGTTGAAAACTAAAATACTTGCATTAGTACAAAACTGTCAGCTAAACTGCATCAAGTTCTGCCAATTTTAACTCTTTAATTTCTCTCATATTCTTCCAATTCTGCCAATAATTCCTCCTTTCCAATCTTACAAAAACTATTTTGGACATGTTAACTTGAGCCTCTAGATTTACAACGTGACTATGGATTAAGGCAGCGTATAAATCAAAGACTCACAGAAGGAAACACGGAGGATTCACACAAAGTTTCACATTTCTCATTACATTCAACAAAGTTTTTCTCAGGCTCATCTTTGTTAAAGAAATGCTAATGAGATATTTTCTGAGATGTAAAAAATAAATTCAGATTAGAATAAATTTGTCTACTCCACTTTACTTTGGAATCTGTTCTCCCAAGCAGGTAGGGAATACAAAATTCACTAGATAAAAGCAGAAAAAATTATATATTCCACAAAAGAAGCTGAAGGGTCCTCTAAAATAAAATGTTTGAAATTTTTACAATGTGCCTGTGTGTATGAAACATTTATAATAATGATCTTTTAAGATAATTAAACATAAAATGCAGAAAAGAGTTAGTGAAACTCCATAAAATACTGTATTTTGAAAGAAAAAAATATTGTTAAATTTCAAAAATAATTGTAAAAGAGGGAAATAAACATATATACATATATTTGCTAATATTTGCAAAAGGGAATATTGGAAAGAAAACTAAGAACAAAAAAACATAGTTACCTGTGGGGTAGAGAAGGGGACAGAGTGGGAGGGCAGCAATTTTATGAGACTTTTCTACATATCCTGTAATATGCTTTTCACTTTGGAAACATACAAATGTTTTACATATTTTAAAAATAAAATGGAATAAAAAAAGAAAAGGGCAATATGTAAAAACCAAAAACAAGAAAATTTAATATATATTAACTTAAAACATAGCCATACAGACAAAAGATATACTTCAAATGACTTCTAGTACAAAGTGTTTTGACCGTATATTCTTCATGTAATATATTCTATGGAAAACAGAGCTGCAAAGAAAACTAAAATTTCATTAATTATTCTGTTAGCAATATTAGCATTAGTTAAAAATGCTATATATGTGTATTAACCAATATACATATTTTAGTGGATTAAATATATATTGGCATTATTAACATGTTAATGTAAAATAATATTAGCAATACTATATATATTATGTAATATTTTCAAAGTTATATATGAATATATAATTTCAAAGTAGTAGTATATATGTTAGTGTATATATGGTGAGCAGACTTAACAAGATGACGCGGCGAGATGATGCAACAAAAAGACACAGAGAGGAAACACAATGAGAGATACAACAAGCACGGAGTGGAGGTGGCTCAACTGATTGGGTACCTCCGTCCCACGTAGGAGGTCCCAGGTTTGGTTACCAGTGCTCCTAAAAAAGGAGACAAACAGAGAGCAGACAGCGAGCACAAACAATGGGGGGTGGGGGGGGGAGAAATAAATAAAATCGATCTTTGAAAAAAAATCAGTATATCAGAGGGGATTATCAGAAGAAGGCAGAGTAGGGAACTCAGAAATCTGTCCCTCCACCAAAACAACTGCCTACATCAACTATTTTGGAAATCTGGAGCCTGATAGAGCATTTGTAGAGTCCAGGGAGAAGCTGGATGTAGAGGCTGGGAAACTGCAGTGAATTCTGCCTTCTCAGTAGCAACTACTGGCTACCATCCCTCATTCCCCAAACACATGACAGGAATCTCTGGAGACTGCAGCCCTCATTCCTGATGCAGCATGATGGCGCCAGGCTGAGCAATAAGGACTTGGTCCTCCGATAATCAGGGCTGTGGTCTGATTGCTGAGAGCTGCTTTTGATCACGGGGGGTAGAGCACGGGGGTGTGGGAGTGGTCACTGTCCCAACCCCCGCAGGCACAAGGGTCAGGGGAGTCTCAGTACACTGTTTTTCCTTTATACTTTTGTAACCGTTGGCCAATTTGATGTAATTATGAATTCCAAAAATATAATTGGATCATGCTTGTAAACTGATCTGTTAATCTGGGCATGATTAGGTTATGATTAGGGTATTGAGCCCCACCCCTTGGTGGGTGGGGAATCGAATATAAAAGGCAAGGCAAAGGACAGATGGAGCAGGTTTTGAAAAGCAGTCTTTGAGAAGCAGCTTTGATGTTGGAAAGAAGGCCCCAGGAGAAGAGAAGTGAACCGTTTGCCTGATTGCCTACAGCTGACCTTGTGGAGGAAACAGGAGCTAAGCCCGGAGAGAAACACAGCCCCGGGAAGAGAGGAACCCAAGAAGCCTGAACCCTGGCAAATGTCGGCATCCGTCTTGCTCCAACACGTGACAATGGACTTTGGTGAGGGAAGAAACTTATGCTTTATGGCCTGGTAACTGTGGACTTCTACCCCAAATAAATACCCTTTATAAAGACCAACCCATTTTTGGTATTTCACATTAGCACCCCTTTGGCTGACTAATACAACTTTTTCTTCCTTTTCCTCATTTAGGAACAAAAACACTTGGTAGAAGTCCCAAAAGGGTGGCTCTAGCCCTCAAAAAAGCCAAAACCCAGCAATCCCAGAGGAACAGGAGAATTAGATTTCCACATACAACAACATAATACTCAGAATGTACAGTTCTCAACAAACAATTATAAAACATTCAAAGAAACTGAAAAGTATGGCCCATTCACAGGGAAAAAAAGAATTTCACATAAATTATCCCTGAAGCTCATACACTGGAACTATTAGTCAAAGACATTAAATCAACTGTCTTAAATATACAATTGAGCTAAAGGAACCCATACACACAAAAAACTAAAGTAATTAGGAAAACACTAAAAAAAAAAATAAAAATAAAAAATTAGAAATTATAAAGGAACAAAACAAATTCTGGAGGTGAAAAGTACAATAATTGAAATGAAAAACTACACGGATTCAACAGCAGATTTGAGCAGGTAGGAAAAAAAAAAGGATCAGCAAACTTAAAGGTAAGACAATGAAAATTATCTAACGTAAGGAGCAGAAAGAAAAAGGAATGAAGAAAAGTACACAGAGCCTGAGGGACTGGTGGGATACCATCAAGCATACTAAGATACATGTAACAGAAGTCCTAGAAGGACAAGAAAGAGAAAAGGAGGCAGAAAAAGTATTTGAAGAAATAATAGTCAAAAACTTCCCAAATCTGATGAAAGACATGAAAATATACTTCCAAGAATCTCAAAAGACTTTTGCAAAATAAACTCAGAGATTGCCACCAAGACAAATTATAGTGAAATTGTTAAAACCCACAGGGAGAAAAAAGAGAATTTTGAGAGCAGAAAAAGAGAAGCAACTTGTCACATATATGTACAAGGGATCCTCAGTAAGATTAACAGCCAATTTCTCATCAGAAATCATGGAGGTCAGAAGGCAGTGGGATGACAAACTTAAAGTCCTTAAAGAAAAAACTGTCAACCAAGAATTTTATATATGACAAAATTATCCTTAAAGAAATGAAGGAGAAATTAAGACATTCATAGATAAACAAAACTTGGAGTTCATTACCAGAAGATCTGCTCTACAAGATATGCTAAAGGGATATCTTCAGACTGAAATCAAAGAATACTACATAGCAATTTCAAGGCATAAGAAGAAATTAAGAACATTGGTAAAGGTAAATACATAAGTAAGTATGAAATCCTATATTACTGTACTTTAGGTTTGTAATTTTTTTTCACTCTTTATATGACTTAAAAGAAAAATGTGTAAAACAATAATTAAACTCTATGTTAATGGGCATGCAATCTATAAAGATGCAATCTGAGCCAATACCATTATTGGGATGGAGATGAATAGGAGTAGAACATTTGTACACTATCAAAATTAAATTGGTATATTCAAACTAGGTTATTAGTTTAAGAGGTTAATTGTAATCCTCAAGGTAACCACTAAGAACATAACTAAAAATTATAGTGAAAAAGAAAGAGAGTCAAAATGGTACAGTACAAAAAAGCAACTAAATACAAAAAAGGGCACAATGATGTAATTGATGAACAAAAAATATATAAAGAAATACAGAAAACAAATAGCTAAAGGAGAGGAGCCTTTATCAGTAATTAAATAAACATCAATGCATTAAAATCTATTAAAAGTCAGAGATTGCCAGATTGGATGAAAAAACATGATCCATGTATATGCTGTCTACAAAAGACATTTGAAATGCAAAGTCACAAAGAAGTTTAAAGTAAAAGGACAGAAAAAAATATTCCATGCAAACAGTAACCAAAAGAGGATGAGGTGGCTATATTATTGTCAGACAAAATTAGACTATAAGTAAAAAAAGTTACCAGAGACAAAGGACATTATATATTGCTTAATGCTTCAATCTAGCAAGAAGATATAACAATTTCAAACCTATATACACCAAACAGCATAGCCCCAAAATATATGATGGAGACGCTGAGAGACTGGAAGGGAGAAATATACAATTCTACAATAATAGAGACTTCAACACACCACTTTCAATAATTGTTAGAACATCTAGACAGAAGATCAATATCAAAATAGAGGGCTGGAACAAAACTATAAACCAAGTAGACCTAACACATATATAAATCACTTCACCTAATAAGAGCAGAATACACATTCTTGTCAAGTGTACATGGATCATTTTCTAGGATAGACCAAATCTCAGGTCACAAAACAAGCTCAACAGTTTTAAAAAGACTGGAATTATACAAAGTATCTTCTCTGACCACAATGGAATGAGGCTAAAAAACAGTAACAGAGGAAGAATTGGAAAATTCACAAATATGTGGAAATTAAACAATACACTCTTAAACAAGCAACGGTTCAAAGAAGAAATCACAAGAGAAATATCTTGAGATGAATGAAAATAAGAACACAACTTATCAAAACATATGGGATGCAGTAAAAGCAGTACTGAGAAGGAAATGTACAGCTCTAAATGTTTACATTAAAAAAGAAGATCTCAAATTAATAACCTAAAAAAACCTTATACCTGGAGGAACTAGAAAAAGTAGAGCAAACAAAATACACAGTAAGTAGAAGGAAGGAAATAATTAAGAGTAGAGTGGAGATAAATGAAATAGAGAATAGAAAAACAATAGAGAGAAACAAACCAAAAGTTGGCTCTTCGGAAAGATCAATAAAATAAAACTTTTAGCCAGACTGACAAAGGAAAAAACAGCAAAGAAGGAAATAACTAAAATCACAAATAAAAGTGAGGACATTTCTACCAACTTTACAGAAATATAAAGGATTATAAAAGAACACTATGAATAATTGTTTACCAAAAAAATTAGATTACCTGATTGAAAGGGACAAAATCCTAGAAACATACAAATTACCTAAACTGACTGAACAGGTAATGGAAAATCTCAACAGATCAATTACAAGTGAAGAGACTGAATCAGTAATCAAAACCTCCCAACAAATAAAAGTCCAGTATCAGATGACTGCACTACTGAATTCTATCAAACGTTTAGAGAAAAATTAAGGCCAATCCTCATCAAACCATTCCAAAAATCAAAGAGGATGAACACTTTGTAATTCCTTCAATGTCATTCAGCATTACCCTAATACCAAAGCCAGATAAAGACACCACAAAAAAGAAAATTACACATCAATTTCCCTTATAAATATAGATTCAGAAATTCTCAACAAAATTCTGGCAAACCAAGTCCAACATTATATTAAAAGGGTTATATACATCATGACCAAGTGAGATTTATTCCAGGAATGAAAAGGTAGTTCAACATAAGAAAATCAACTAATGTACTACATCACATTAAGACTTAATATTATTAGGATGCCAAATCTTTTATATTAAATCTATTATGAAGAAGTAAGGAAAACTGATCTTCAAATTCATATGGAATTGCAAGGGGCCCCAAATAGACAAAATAATGTTGAAAAAGAAGAACAATATTAAAAGAATTAAATGAAGATCTCACACTTCCTGATTTCAAAACCTACTAAACAGCTAATAATTAGAAGTGTGGTGCTGGCATAAGGATAGACATATTTTCTAATGGAATAGAAATGAGAATCCAGAAATAAAGCCAAACATCTATAGCCAGATGATTTTTGACAAGGGCACTAAGTCCATTCAATGGGGAAAGAATAGTCTTGAACAAATGATGCTGGGGAAACTGGAAATCCACATGTAAAAGAATGACTTTGGACCCCTTACCTCACACCTATGCACAAATGAACTAAAACTGATCAACAACCTAAATATGAGTTAATATTATAAAACTCTTGTTAGAAGACATAGGGGAGTTTCTTCAGGACTTTGTATTAGGCAGCTGATTCTTAGATACGACACCAAAAGCACAAGTAACAAATGGGACTTCATCAAATTTAAATTTTTTTGCATCAAAGGACATTATCAAGAAAGTGAAAGCGTATGTGGTTCAGGCGACTGGGCTCCCGCCTACCACATGGGAGGTTGCTGGTTTGGATCCCAGTGCCTGCTAAAGAAGACAGCGAGCTGGTGCAATGGGCAGGCATGCTGAGCTGACACAACAAGATGACACAACAAGAGACATGGGGAGGAAAAAACATGAGAGACACAACAAAACAGGGAGCAGAGGTGGCTCAAGAGATTAGGCACCTCCCTCCCATATCAGAGGTCCTGGGTTCGGCTCTCGCTGCCTCCTAAAGAAACAAGGAAAACGAACAGACACAGCAAGTGCAAAACAACAAGGGAGCGGGGAGAAATAAATAAAATAAATCTTTAAAAAAAATAAACAAAGTATAAAGACAACCTACAGAATGAGAGAAAGTATTTGGAAATCATACATCTAAATTAAGGTTTAATATCCAGAATTTATGAAGAACTCCTACAACTCAACAACAAAAGGACAAACAACCCAATTTTAAAAAGGGACATATGCAGAGGGATATTAAGCATATTAAAGTCCTGGTAAACAATTCATTTTCTAAGTAGTTAATGAACATGCCAATAAGATAAAGGAATAGCCTCTCTTAAGTACTATCTATATTTTGCTTGCCATATGTCTAGGCCTCTCATACCTCTCCTATCTGTTCTGGGCATAACCACCACCATGGGAACTGGGGTTGGCAGTTTATACCAAACCCAGCAGGCCTACCACAGTTTCTCCCTAGAGCTAACCAACAGGAAGAATGCTGTTTCCCATCAACTTTGGGAGGATGCACCTCTGAAGGCACCTGGCCTTTCTCACTCTCATGGTCCAGTATGTCATGGCTGGCCCCCTTCTTGGGCCTGCTAATCACCATCCTCTTTATCCTTTTATGTATCTTCAAAATTCTAATTAAGTTTATTTCTTTACAGAATTAACATCTTATTAGTCATGCAGGGATTTCATCCAGTTCCACCCACAATGTCGGACCCATCTTTCCTCGACTTTAATAGAATAGCCAGAGAGGTTTACGCCCTGTCAGGCAGGGACTACTGCTCTAACCAGCAGGAAGTAAGTACAGAACAATGACCATCGCCCCTTAGCACCCCTTAAGAATAAGGGGTGAACTCTCTGAGGGAGAAGTTGAGGCAGGGAAACAAGGAAAAGATGAGCCACAACACGGCCGCCAGACAGCACAGCCGCCAGACGGCATGGCCGCCAGACAGTATGGCCATGAGACCCTGCCAAGACCTTGACTCTGACCTTGAGGTCCTTGTTAACTCTTTCCGGGACCTTCCCTTGGTCCGAGATATTCCAAACAGTCCTCACCATTGCCCACCCCCCAACCATGGTGTGGGGGCCAATAACAGCTGGGCTCCCTTCCCTCAGCATTAGCAAGGGGAGAAATAATTAATAGCTTAAAAGGTGACCACACAAGCCAGAGCTCGCTTTCTGCCTAGAGGAGCTCATACCAAATCTCAGTGCGTATTTCCATCCTTCTCTCCCATTTCTCAGCAAGCTCTGTTCTTTTCCCCCATTTCCCAATAAATTCTTTTTACTGGCCTGAAAAAAAAAAAAGGACAAAGGACTAGAATAGACATTTTTCCAAAGAAGATGTACAAATGGCCAATACACATAGGAAAATATGTTCGACATCATTGTCCATTAGCAAAATGTAAATAAAAACCACAATACGATACTACTTCATACCCACTGAGACAATTATTATTTAAAAACGGAAAATAAGTGTTGGCAAGGATGTAGCGAAGTAAGAACCCTTGTACCTTACTGGGAACACAATATGGTGCAGCTGCTGTGGAAAAGTCTGGCGGTTCCTCAGAAAGCTAGACATAGAATTGCCCTATGGCCCACAAATCCTACTTCCAGGTGTATACCGAAAAGAACTGAAAACAGGGACTTGAACAGATATTTGCATACCAATGTTCATAGCAGCATTATTCTCAATAGTCAAAAGGTGGAAGCAACTGAAATGATCGTCAAGAGACGAATGGGTAAATAAAACATGGTGTAGACATACAATGGAATATTACTCAGCCTTAAAAAGGAATGATGTTCTGGTACAGGCTACAACATGGATGAACCTTGAAGACATAATGTCGAGTGAATTAAGCCAGACACAAAAAGACAAATATTGTATGATTTCACTAATTTGAAATAATTAGAATATGCAAATTCACAGAGACAGAAAGCAGAACAGTGGTTACCGGGGGTTCAGGAGAAGGGGGAGTGGGGTGTTTTTGCTTAATTGTACAAGTCTGTGTTTGGGATTGATAAAAATGTTCTAGAAATAGAGAGTGGTGAAAGTTACACATATTTAAGGTACTTAATGTCAATTAATTGTACTCCTTAAAAATTGTTAAAATGATTTTATGTCTGTTTTACTACAGTAAAAACATTCTAACTCAGTTTCTTCCTAAGTAAAGCATATATATTTTTTCTAGCATTGGCTAGCAAAATGTCTAGAAATAACTTGGACATGACTCCCTAGTCTGTAATCTGCCAATTAAAAGAAAAGAATATATTTTGTGAACTCTATTTTAGATACACACAGTCTAACTGATGATGAGAAGTTCTTTATAGAAAAACTCCAGCTAATAATAAATCTCGATGGATGATGGAATTAGAAACTCACCTTTTAACATTTACTGAAATAACAGATTCAGACAATGATCATCAAGGGTCAACCATGAGAATAATGTAGGCAGCAGCACTGAGCAATCCTAGTGTGGCCAAAGTGACTGCATGTGCAGGATCCTAGTGTGGCCAAAGTGACTGCGTGTGCAGGATCCTAGTGTGGCCAAAGTGACTGCGTGTGCAGGATCCTAGTGTGGCCAAAGTGACTGCGTGTGCAGGATCCTAGTGTGGCCAAAGTGA
>JAQZBX010044181.1:0-21440 GCA_029593785.1 Cabassous unicinctus
CAGGGAGGCCCGTTAGGAGGCTCGTGTAGCAGCCCAGGTGACAGATGAAGGTGGCTTAGATTAGGGGGAGCAGTGATGGTGGAGCGCAGTGGAAGGATTCAGGGTATCTTTTGGAGATTTTGGCAACAGGCCTCTGGGTTGAGGATGGAAACTGTGTGTGTAAACTCTGGGGAAAGGAGAAATAAATTAGCTCCAATGGGTCACAAAACTTGGACTTTGCCAACTGGACCATGTGATATGTCTGGAATTTTCTGTTATGGTTTCCTTTCTGTTCTCTGGCTATATTTCATGAAGTTCTTTTGAAAAGACTGATTGGCCTCAGATGTGGTAGGGCAAACCAAAGGAAGGCAGTCGTGGGGTGGGGGGATGGGGTCCCTGTTTGGATCACGGTTCTACCTGGGCCCCATGTGGTAAAGCAGTGGGGCATCAGAGGGAAAGACCCTGAGATGAGTGGCGCCCCAGTGGTCAGAGTCAGGAGAAGGCTGGCCTACCCCCTCCTCCCACCTCCCGGTGTCTTCTCAAGAGTCTTCTCTGCTCCCACTCCAGAACATTCTGACTCTGTTTTAATAAGGAAGACTTTCACAGGCCTTCTGAATTCTTCTCCTGGCCTTATGCAGGAAGAGAGAGGAGCTAGGGGGCTGGCTCCAGTTGGGAGCCACACACACACCCACTTCTCACAAGTACCAGCCCCAGGACAGAAACAGCTGAGGACGCCACATCAGCTAGACTGGGTTCCAGGCAGCTGAGCTAAAAGCCAAGGGATTTTGAAGCCTCCTAAGTCACCTCGCCTTCCTCACCCCTCCAACCTCATAACTGATCTGGTAATTCTGGACCACATGGGGGTCTCATTTATTCCACCCAGTTAATTGTGCAAGGCCTTGTGGAGGATGCTGGGTTGGGGTAGGGTGGGAAGGAAAGAGAGGTGAAAAAAGACATGGTCCCTGTCCCAGTTTGTGCTAGAGCAGGGTACCACACTGGGCATGAGGGTAGGCCCAGGAAGACCTGTTCTCAGGGGCTTACTTAGTCTAGGAGGGCACAAAGAACTCACAGGCACAAAGAACTAGTATACCTGGTCAACAGTGATCAGGACAAAGGGACTGAGAAACTTATGTGGGAGCTCAGGAGAAGGAAATACTTCCAGCTGAGAGATCAAGTAGGGCTTACTGGTGGAGGTGGCATTTGGGTGGTCTTAAAGAATAAATATTTGGAACAGTGGAGTTGGGGGGAGGCATTCTAAGGCAGGGTGGCAGGAGAGGCATGAAAAGGAGGAATGGGAGGTAAGATCAGAAAGGCTGTGTCTTCCACTCCACCGTGCAGGAGGCAGGCAGGCGGGCACCAGCACGAGGCAGAAGGAAGGCTGGAATGAGAGAAGGGAGACCTGTGTCCTCAGCCCAGCCCAGCCACTGGCCCATTGTGTGACTTATTTTTGGGACATGCACAGTAGCCATCTGCTTGTATGTTCGGGGTACTTAGCAGTGAAGTGGTTTGCTCCAAGTGCTTCAGCTGCCATGAGAGAGCACGGTTCTAGAGGGTCTGGCTCCAGAGTGCCCCGGATCTCCTGAGCTGCTGGCCGCCCTTCCTCTCTGAGCTGACTTCTCTGGAGGTCTCCCAGACATCCTTGACACAGGTGGCCAGAGGAACCTACCTGGGAACAGGTACAGCGGAGGCAGTACATCAAGCCCTGTGGCTCCAAGTAAGGGTGCCAGCTCTCACCGGGGGAATATCTCTTCCCATGGAAAAGGCAGAACATATCTGGGCCTGGAAAATCAATCAGTGCCATGTTAGTCCCAGGAGGCTCCAGGCCAAAGACCCTGCCTCATCCCTTCTCTTTTCTGGCTCTGGGAAGGATGTCATCTGGACAACCCAGGCAAAAGAGAATCTGCTGGATGTGCTCTCCCAGTCAAGGGGGCAGAATGTCTGAGTTGGAATCTCAGTTTAACCACACACTTGCTGTGTGACATTGGGCTTGTCACTGCCCCTCTCTGAGCCTTAACACTTATCTCACAGGGCAGTTAGGAGATCAAGCAGTAAAAGTGATTTCTAGATTTAAATTGTGATATGTTAGATATTATGACTAGATGAATAATCTGAGGTCCAGAGAAGATAAATAATGCCATGAAGGCCACCCAGCAAGTCAGTCACCAAGCAGAGTGACAGCCCGAGTCTCCTGACTCATTCCAGTGGCAACAGTTTTTTTTTCTAATTAAATGAGATTGAAATATGGAGGAGGGAGCCAACATTTATTGACTACCTTCTCTATACTGAAATTTTTACAAAAGCTGTTACTTAATTATCTCATTAACGTTATTGTTTTGAGAATTAAATTGGAAAATGCTTGTAAAGTGCTCACTTAGGCCAGAACCTGAAACTTAGTTGAACGCTATTATGATAATTACGGTAACAATCACAAAGACACTGCAGAATGGACATAATCATCTTCTGGAATATATGAGAAAGCTAGATGAGAAAACTGACGCTCACAGAGACTAAGTGACTTGCCTAAGGACAAGCTAGTGATTTGAACTCAGGACTCCGGGCTCCAAAGCAGAGCTCCTTCCAATTCACCACATCACTTATGCCTTTTTACCCAATTTCAGGGACTAAACACTCAAGTTTCTTTTTCTTCTTCACCACACTGGCCACCATCCCCTGTTCCCTCTTATGTCCTGGACCCTAATTGTTCTAGAATCTAGAAGTTTCTTTTTATGCCTCTTCCTTCCCACTTTCATGAGTCAAAGTTCTTTGGAAACATGGACTCACCCTTTCTGAATCACATACTCTTAGACTTTTGGACTCATAGCTCTCAGAGCATTAAAGGCAGTAGACTGTTTGGATGGACTCACACTCACACACAACGCAGGAATTCCCTCTCTGTGTTGAGTGGGCTGGAGCAGGCACCTCCAGGGAAGAGTAGCTTATGAGACATTCCTAAGTGTTAGAGAAGTTTTCTATGTAAGAAGCTGAGATCTGCCTCCTTCGGTCTCCTCCCTGGTCCTGCTCTGCCCTCTTGGGCCTCCCAGGACAAAGATTTGAAGCCACAGTGATGATGGATGATGCCTTCAGTCTGTGCTTCAATGGCTGCGGAAGGCCATAGGGACCCACGGCTTAGTTCTCTCCCCGCCCCCTTCCCAGCCCCTAGAGTGGAGGGAGGGATCAGACAGCAGTTCCCCTTTCCAGCAAGGGCCCGGCTGGCCGGTATCAAATGAGCTGTGTTTATCTCTCAGCTGGCAGAGAGGGTGGGACACAGGCCCAGCTGGGATGCTTGTCAGAGCCAGCCCAACTCTCCAAGGAGTGAATAATGTCTTTCTTCCTCAGTCCCTACCCCCACCAGGGAGGGAAGGGATTGCAAAACCGCCTGGGCCTTAGTTCTCAGCTCCTTGCTGAAGAAACCCTGTCCCACCTTCCTTGGGACCGCCCTGCGGCCCCAGCCCCTGTGCCAATTGGCACCCTCTACCCCTCGCTGCCTGTTCGCGGCACGAAGACAGAGAGAATGTCTCAGCCGGTGCCCAGGCCAGGACCTCCTCCCCCCACCAATAGACCTGGCCGAGGCTGAGAACGTGGGGGGCCTGGCAGGCCCTGCTCGGCCCCAGGAGGCCTACCCGCCACAATCCCCACTCCACCCAGCCCTCTAAGGTGAGAGACACGAAGAAGGGTGGAATGCCTGGAGCTCCCTCTTCCCCTAGGGAGGTGAGTGCCCAAGGCCCTGCCAAAACCAGGCAGGGAGACGGAGCTGCCAAGCGCTCAATGTGGTCTGCGCTAGCCGCAGTCTTTGCACGTGGCTGATGGAAGGAGAGCTCTAGCTCCTTTACGACACGAATTCACTGGGTAATGTTGACAAAGTCTCTTCCCTTCTCTGAGCCTCAGTTTCCCATCTGCAAAATAAGGGGGGGGGGTGAACTATGATCTTCAAAGGCTTTTGCTTAGGTAGTTTATGAATCCATGATATAAAGATTTTAAGATTCCAAGGTTCTAGGTTTCTAAGATTCAAGATTTGAGAATTTTCTACAGCCTACAGTCCTTTAGATAATGAGGCTTCTAGAACTGTATGATTTTGTGCTTCTAAGATTTGATCATTCCAAGAGACCATGATTCTAGGAAGAGATGATGGTCCTATGGGATCCCAGGCTCTCAGGGACTCCAAGGTGGATTAGGATGAGGTTCAGGGAGCCAGTGGGGCCAATCCTGAGTGACGCAGTAAAGGAGGCAAGGCTTGTCTCTCACATCTCTCTCTCTTCCCATACTCCCCGCTCCTGCCCTGGCCTTGGGTCTGCCCTGCTTCCCCTCTCTACCCCACCCCCAAATCACTTCCCTCAGGTTCTTCCGTAGCCATCTGTGCCCACATCCCTCTCCCCAACCTGGGCCACGTGTGCCTTCTCTCAGGGACCTTCTGAAGTTAACACCCCAAGGCTGTGATGACTAACCCAGGAAAAAGATTGTAGTGGGGGAAATTTCAGTTTGGGGAGGATAACTGGCCCTGTTCCAGGTCTTAGAGAGACAGGGAAAGAATTAAAGTTAAACAAGTCTCGTACCCCTCAAAACCCCTCATTCAGTGTATGTATATACACAATGGTTAAGACCCAGGCTTTGGAGTCGGATAGGGCTTGGCTTTTATTTGCATGAGTTTAGGCAAATTACTTAACCATTCCAGGCCTCAGTTTCCACATCTGTTAAATGGGACTAGTAATCTCTACCTCTCAGGGTTATTGTAGAATTAAACCAGAAAATATATGTAGCATGCCTAGTGCCTGACATGTATTAGATACTCAATTAAATAGTAGCTTAAAAACAAACACACAAAAACCAGATCTGTGTGCTGACCCCAAACTTCCTTTACTTTCTCATGGTATTTCTTTTACTCCCAGAATTCTATGCAGCAGCCCCCAGACACTTACTGGGGCATAAACTTCATAGTATCCACCACTTAAGTCAAACCTCCCAGGTTTCATTTATAACCTCACCAACCTTGTTTCCTTTGGCTCCTCAGACTCTTCTATCCCCACTCACTAGCCAGACCAGTTTCTCTCAACACCACCTCATGCCAATAGAGACCTCGGGGCTGGGGTAGAGATGAAAGCAGTTCAGAAAGGTTGGAGGAGAGAAGGGGAAGGCTGAGGTGAGAGGCAAGAGATCAGGGTGGCTAGAAGCAGAGGTCCATGAAGGGCCTTGTGAGCCTAGAGGGTAAAGGAAAGCCATGGAAAAGCTTTAAACTGGGGAGTGGTGTGAATCAGGTTTGCATTTAGCATCATCACGCGGCTGGAGGAATGGAGAATTGATTGGAGGCAAGACTGGAGGCAGAGAGGCCAGGGAGAGGCTGTTGAAGTCATCCTGTGGTCTGGACCAAGACAGACGCAGCATTGACGGGCAAAAGTACAGATTTGAAGAACACTTAGCAGGTGCAAGGGTCAGGCTTTGGAAAAGACAGCATATGGGTGGAAAGGGTGAAGGGGCAGGCAAAGATGGGACAGAGGTTTTGAGCTGGAACAAATGGGTGGACGTGGGATACTAGGCACAACATCAGAACAAAATAAATAGTAAACATCATTATCATTAATAATAATAAATATGATGTCCTGTTATTGATTCATTTATTGAACTTTTTCTATGTAAGTCTTATACATGCCCTTGCATCTGGTATGTGATTAAAGAAGACACAATCCCTGCCCTCAAGGAACTCATAACCCAGTGAAGAAGACAGACAGGCAGATATAATACATACAGGTTGACAAGCTCTGTGACAGATGAAGCATAGGGTCTTCAGGGAAGGCTTCCCTGAGAAGATGCCTGGGCTGGACATTGAAAGAATCAACAAGTTGAAGAAGGAGGGGAAAGGCCTCTCAGGCAGCCGGAGCTGAATGCAAAGGCACAGAGGTGGGAGGAAACTGCAAGTGGCTGGGGTGTGTTGGGTGCTAGCTCCCCTTCCTGAAGGGAGTGTCGATTTGGACAGGCCACAGCCAAAGCTCTTTACCTATCTTAACGCTGGCTTACAGTGACAGCATTTGGTTAATCTAATACGAAAGGCTACCTGAATAATAGACAGACTCCAAATTATATTTTGGCCTCCCTGCCGCCATGACCTGGCTCCTGCCTGCTTCTCCTGCAATACTCTCCATGGCCCTGCTTTCAAGCCTCACCGCCTCTTGCTGAGTTTCTCACCATCCCACCCTCCACCAGGCACCTTCACGGTTCTGTGCCTTCGCACATGCTGTTTCTTCGTCATGGAATGCAACTCCCCCTTTCCAATGTGTAACCAACACCTCCTTCTTCTTCAAAAGCCAGCTTAGACACCATCCTTCCCGTGATGCTGCCCCAACCTTCCTGGCCGCTGTCCTCTCCTCTCTTAGGGCTCTCGCAGAAATGAGTCCAGCCCTCTATTTCAGCTTTCATCACACTGGATTAAAAGTATTTGTTAAGTGGGGTTTCCTCTCTCACTAAACTGTGAGCTACTTGAGGCTGCTAACCAGGTCTCATTAATTTTTTGTCTTCAGTACTCAGCACAGAGCCTATAGAGAGTTGGTGCTTGATAAATGGATGAATGATGAAAGAATGGAGTCAATGGAAAGAGGTTCTGGGTAGAGCTGGCAATTGATGCTCCATAATCATCATTATGTGAGAGGGGAGCCAAATCCTTCTCAGTGCCTTTGCCTTGCCACCTAACAGGAATTAGCCTTTGACCTCCCCTTTGCAGTTCCCCACCATCTAAACTTCCTAACCACTTGCCAAGTCAAACAACACAATGGACAAAAAGTTCTGGAGCCTGGAGGAAGTAAGGGGAAGATGAGAGATTCCATAATCTTTATGTGTAAATCAAAATTTCTAAACTGTCCCCATCCAAGTTCACCCTGTAGTCTGACTTAAAACCCTCATGCTATGATAAAGGTCTTATAGGGTGCTGCTTAGGGGTGGGTAGCAAGTGGTCGGGAATTCTCCCAATAGGAGACAGAAAAGGCAACCAGCAAGAAGCTTCTGGGCTGGAGTGGGGAGACTGAGTGAGGCCATGAAAATGGTACCAGGAGGGGTTAGGGTGAGAGGAAAGAAGCCTGGGAGCGTGGCTGGCCTGTCCCCAGCCTGCAAGAGCTCAGGAAACCTGAGCAAGCCAGGCTGCACAGGAATGTGGGAACGTTTACATCTCTCCCCTCACGCCCACACAGCTATACTTTCTCTATTTATTTATAGTCCCCTCTTCACACAAACAAACTTGCTCTCTCTGAGACACAAGCTCTGCCCGTGCTCTGGCACCCGACGGAGGAGGCCTCTTAAGGGAATCAGAAGATGAAACTTCTGCTCCTCAGCAGCCGAGCTGTGCAACCTGGGGAAAAGCCTCTCACTTCTCTGAGCCTGCTATCTGGCACATGTAGAGGAGTATGAAAGGGCCTCAAAGGAGAGAATCCTCAAGCCAGGAAAAGCAGCTGTTATCCGGCAAGGGTCAAGAGGCAGGGATGGGACTGCTTAACACTCCATCCTGCCTTGAACATAAAAGCTTATATTCACAGAAGCTTAGTATGGTAGGGACTTAGCAACTACGCTCAATCCCCTCATTTTAAGAAGTGGAAACTGAGTCCCAGAGAGGGAAAGTGTCTCCCCTAAGACCATGGCTTCATGCCAGCATAGACTCCAAAGCCAGGCTTCAGATCTGGGGAGGGTGCTTGGAAGGACAGCCATCCCCACCAGGTCAGGATCCGAAGACCCGGATTTAAACTGCAAACAAAAGGACTCAGGCAAGGAAGAACTTTCCGACTACAAGAATGGGTAAACAGAAGTCTGTGAAACAGCCTGAATAGGGTCCTGTCCAGAGGTAGGGGATGCATGAAATGATCTCTGCACCCCACCCCACCACCACCAGGGGCAGCGCTCTCCTGCCAGCCTTTTTCTTCAGGAGTCCGAGGGATGCAAGGTCCCTCTCCCAGAACCCGGCGCCGTGGCCGGCGGCTGGGGGAACTCGAGAGGCCAGTAGGGACAGGTGCAACAGCTGGAGCAGCTGCGCAGCTGTTGTTGAGCTCAGGCTCGCCAGGCAAGCCAGCGAATGAGGCAGAGACCTCTACTGGTGGGAGAGGGGAGGCGCAGAGCCCCAGAGAGGGGCTGCCTGGAGCTGCCTGGAGGTCTTCACTCAGGGGGCCACCCCACCTTCTCAATCTGGACAGGTGAAAGGGGATGCGACCCAGTGGAACAGCAGGCATGGCTCCCACTGGTGGGTCTCCCTCCACACCCGCTGCCCCAAGCCCTCTAGGTACAATCTCCTGGTCTCTGAGGGTCTGCTCATCTGTCCCCTCCTCCCTGGCAGGGCAGGAGTATCAGGCTGTAGACCCACGCTTCCCCAAGTTTCTTTTCCAAATGTCAGAATGAACTCTTGGAATCAGGCAACAACTTCTTTGGATCTTAGAATCACGGGCTGGAATTGTCCTCTAAGATCATCCATTTGAGTCCAACCATCTCTTTTTACAGCTGGGAAAACTGAGGGGCAGAGAAAAGCAATGTGCCCTGGATCCCGTGGGAGCTGGTAGCATAGCCGGGGCTGGGGCCCTGGCCCTCTGAATCCAAGTTTTTCCTCTGTACCACATCATACCGTGGTAGCTCCCTTCCTGCCCCACCTCTGCTTCTGGTGTATGGGATTCCTTTTCCTGGGAACAAAAGCATCAATTCTAAGAATACAGATAACTCTTGGAGAAAAGAATGGAAGGACCCACGTTTTACTGTGACAATTGGCTCTCTCCCAAAAGCAGGATTGGGTGGAGGGAAGCAAAAGAAAGAGAAGCATGGTGGACACATTAAAGGGGGGGGGTTGGCATTAGTGAGGGAAGAACACAAAGGGGCGCAGCTGACATGGGGAAAGAGCACTGGAGAGGGAATCAAGAGACTAAGCCTAGCCTGATTCTCATTCTACAGAGGGGATGGGTGCCCAAAGTGACCAACATCACACGTTTGTGGCTCAGTTTTGGGCTGGAATCAATACTCATCAGTGACCAGCTTGGGTAAGGGCTCAAGCCTTGGGGTGAAATTGGCATTCAATCTGTGGTCAGTGTTGGAAGATTAAGGCTCAGCCTGTGGCTGCAGTGAAGGCTTGGGCTGGCTTGGGATCAGGGCTCACTCTATGTTTGGAAATAGAGCCAGGATAGAATAACTTTTGTTTGACTAACCTTGTACTTTAACCAAGGAGCAAGCTGCCACCTTGGCTCACAGGCGTGTGAGAATTTCGTTCCATTGACGCTGCTTCTGAGTGCACCAAAGTTGTCACGAGGAGATATGGCTTGAGGTCTCAAACTAAGATGAGGACCTTCATAAGGAAACTTAAAATAGGACTGTGGAAAATGACTATAGGATTGCTTCTAGATTCATAGATTGTCAGCACTAGAATGGACTTCAGAAAAATGAGGCTCAGAGAAGGGAAGTGATCTGTCCCAAATCACACAGCCAATAAGTAGGGGACTGGAATCCAGGTCTGCACTTTTTTTTTTTTAATAAATTTGTTATATGACCTTGGGCAAGTCACTCCCCCTTTCTCAGCTTCAGTTTAAGAATAAGGATAGGTAAATTGAGCAGGGGTGGGGGTTGGGGAATGGGTGGGACAGAAGCAAATTATTTTCAGGGACTTTTTTGGCTCTGACATCCTTGAATCTTAATGCCTCCCTTTGAATGCCAGTCCACTCACCTTAACTCAACAAGTCTGCTCTGAGTTTTTTTCTCGAGTTTCTGGAGCTCTATATTTACCAGGCTGTAGGGAAAGATGGAATACTGTCAGGAATCAGTGAGAAGTACGGAATCGAAGGCCGGTTGAGGCATGGAAGAGGATAGATCGAGTAGATCAGGTGGTTGGGAAGAGTTTCCTGGAAGAGGTGTTACCTAAGCAAGGCTGTGAAGGGCTGGCAAAACATGGTAGGCAAAGAGGAGGGGTGTGAGTGAGGCATGAGCAATCCTGCACAGTGGTCTGATTCTAGGACATCTCTTGGTGCATCTTTCCAAGATATCTGCAGAAAAATCTTAGGGGCTAAGAATGAGATGCTGAGAGGAAAGAAGGCAGGCATGGAGGGCATCCTGTGCTAAGTCTCTTTTAATAAACAAGAGTTAGGTGTTAGGGGGAAACCATAGGGTTCAAGGAGGAAGAGGTGACATTTACTGAGTAATGGAAGAGATCCATTTACTGGGATCTTTATGCCTGTCACCTCTTTTAACCCTCCCAGGAATACTTCAGGTTACAGGTTAGTATTTTTCTTCAACAGATGAAGAAATTGAGGCTCAGAGAGGTTTTGAATTATGAAAAGTCACACAGCTAAAAAGGAACAGAATCAGAACTTGAACTGAGCTCTTTCCATTACTTTTACTAAGGACTTCTGTGAGTCTCATGGTGCCGGCAAGCCAGAGGTGGTCAGACATGCACCTTGCCGGTGCGGGCAAAGACAAGAGTGAAATAAAACCCAGCAACGCCAGCTCCAGAAAGTCATGTGCCAAAAGAACAGCATAGATGGGGATCTGAGCTGTGAAAAGGAAAGAGCACCAGGCTGGGAGTTGGGAAACGGGGTCTTAGTCCCAAGCTCTGTCCTCTGTGACCTGGAGCAAGCCACTGCCCCTCCTCGGCCTCGGTTTCTGATAGATAGGGGTTTGAACTAAGCTCCTCCTTTCTCATCGAGGGAGTATTTCATTCGGTTTTTCATCCTCGCAGCATTCTCAAGGATTGGCAGAGGAGGGGGCCTACCAGCCTTTTGTGGGGCAGGGAGAAAACCAAGGTTCAGAACATAACTTCTTTGAGGTCATACTGTGTCTATGGGGAAAAGCGTGAATTGGAGAGCTGACAGTTTTTGAGAACTTATCCATGCTCCAGCCTTATGCTAGTTGCCTTATATAGTTTCTCTAATTTAATCCTCACAACAGTCCTGGGGTTCTTACTCCCACTTTATAGATTAGGATACGGAGGCTAAGAGAGAGATCCCCTCCATGCCTGCCTCCTACCAGCTGGTATTCAATGGGACTGGGATAATGGATCCATGGTCTATCTCACTGTGCGGTGCTGCCTCCCACAGTCTCACAACTCCAAGTCAGGGATCCTCCCAGACTGTGGGACAGGGAAAAAAGCAAAGAATTTGGAATTAGAGAGTTCTGGCTTTCAATGACTTACTAGCTATGCAAACTTGAGCAAGTTCCTTCTCTCAGCCCAAGTTTGCCGGTCTGTAAAACGCAAATGACAAATACCTACCTCACTGGAGTGTTGTGAAAATCAAAAGAGAAAAAGGAATGGAAAGTTTATCCTAGTTAGCTTGTAGGTCTTTCCCACATTCTAAGCGCAATGGCTGTTTTGTCATCATCGCACTCCTTACCTGAAGCCAAACATACGGGATTTTCTATTAGGAATACTAAGCGGCCTTTCCCTAAATTACAGTGCCCTGCCCTCTCCGCCACTGCTGTCAGTAGCCCCGTCACCATGTCCATGCCAGCAAACCCCTGGCTCCGAATCTTGCCAAGTTTCCCCAGTTTCCTAGACGTAGCCCATACGGGTCGGCAGAGGAGTCTCCACCCCTCTCAGCACAGGTGCTGCCTGGGTGGCTGTCAGAGCAGCCCATAGCCCACTTGCCCCCATACCCCAGGGCGCCCTGCCACCTCCCCCTCTACTTACGCGCTCGAGCGTGGGAGTCCAAGGGGAACCAGAGCAGCGCCAGTCCCAGCAAGGAGGAGAGGACCCTCACCTCGGGAACCATCCTTCTTTTCCCTAGGGCCAGGCCGCTGAGCCGGCAGGGGAGTCGGGTGAAAGTGAGACGAGAAGGCCACTGAGGCACAGGTTCCCAAAACGCTCCACAGACCCCGACAGGGCTGCCGCTACAGAGGAGAGCCAGAGAAGGACCGAGAAAAAGGTGCTGAGGGGGAAAGGACAGAAAGGGAGGTCCAAGGTGGGAATAGAGAAAGGTGGGAAGAGAACTCGGGGAAAGGAGGACCAGAGATGGAGAGATGGAGAAAGGCACGGCAAGAGGTAAAAGCAATAAAAGGCGGAAGGTGAGAGGGAGAGCAGGGGAAGAAAGCCGCGGGAGAGGACGGAGGTCTGCAGAGCACGCAGCGCTGGGCGAGGCGCGCGGGATCAGCGCGGTGTCCCGGGCGCGTGGGCTGGAGGCGGCGGGCCTGTGCTCGGTGGGCCGGGGGTCGGGCGGGGCGGCGGTCCCGGCGGCGGCGGCGAGGCGGCCGCAGGGGCAGGCTGCGCGCGGGTCGGCTGTGCACGCCAAGGGCGCCAGGCGCGGCGCTCCGGCGCATTTGTACTTTGCCGCGGGAAGCAGGCAGCCCGGCCTGGCGCTGGCCTCGGCGCTGGCGCCTCCTCTGAGGCACCGCGGGCTCGGTGGATTGGCCACCCGAGAAACAAGCCCACTTCCCCCCGCCCTCCTTTCTCGTGCCGGTCTCCGGGACCGACGCTCCAGGCGAGGCGCCGGGAGGAGGCGAGGGGACTGGGGAGGGGGAAGGGGCCACCCGGGCCACGGGTTTTAACCCCTGCCTCCCCGAGGCGCCCGGAGTTGCAGGAGGATGGAGCCCAGTTAGATTTCAGGTGGAACTTTCGGGTGGGGAAGGGTGAGACGTCTGGGTGGAAATGGGGAAACCGGCTGTGGGAACCAGGAGGCGCTCAATGTAGGGCGCTCGGCATCAGCATGGACTGGGGACGTCTGCATTTCCTAATTCGCCCTCGGTGGTCACCAACCTTTTCGGAATCTGTTTCCCCACTTCTAAATTGGAGATTTTAATGTTTTCCCCACACGTGTTGCGAAGATCAAATGAGGTAAATAACGCCAAAGCACTCAAAACCCAAAGAGAAGGGGTCATGATACCAGGTGCCCACTACCTCCAGAATAGAGTGTGAGGAACCAATGACCCCAGAAACAGTGCTTCCCCAGGGTCCTCAAAATTAAGGACAAACACTTCAGTTTGGCATTTATGGTCTGCCATGATCTGCCCCCAGGTGCCATCCCAGGGTTAACTTCTTCGGCTCCAATCTGGCCAGTCTCTTCCTCTCCCTTGAGTATCTCATTTTAACAGATAATGAGAACTACCTACATCATCATGCTTCCCTTTTGCCTTGGCTTTCAGGGAGCTCAGAGTTAAATTTAGTGCTCAACTGCAGAAACAATCTCATTCCAAATTCCTTTGTCCATCTTTGTTTAAAGTCTGCTGTGCACACATACATTTTTGTCCTAAGTGTAAGCATCCTGCCCATCCTACCTCAAAAGTCTCTACCATCTCACCCCTCTTCTCTGTCTCCATTGTCCCTGGAAGTCAGGCAACCATCATCCCTTACCTGGAATTTCTCAGCAGCCTCTTAACGGCTCTCCCTTTCCCTAGTCTGGGTCCCTCTAATCCATTTTCCTTACACCTGCCAGAGGAGTTATACTGATCATTTTCTACTGACAAATCTGATCGTATCACTTTCCCACTTAAAACCCATTATTGCCTTCCTGTCACTTACAAATTAAAATCCAAAATTTTTAGCATTGAATTCAAAACCATTGCCATCTACCCTACACTTTCACTAACCACTCACCTCCCCAAACTGGCCATGTACTTTTATGCCTCTATGTCTCTGTATCTGTTTGCCTTATGCCTGGACTATCTTCTCTTCCCGAATTTAGTGAATCTCTTTCTTTTCAAAAGTATTCTCAAAGTCGCTTCCTCTCTGAGGCCTTCCCTGACCCACCCAGGGAGAGCAAATTTTTGATCTTTGTAATTCCCACAGTATTTGTTATTGTAGTTACAGCAGTGCAAGTATTTATTTGCATTTCTTGCCAGCACTCATTGTGAGGGCAGGTGCATTCTTTCATTTGTATCTGTATCTCCAGCACTTAGCAAAATGCTGGACACTGAAAGGTGATGAATAAATAATTTCTATATGGATGAATGAAGACCTCAGCGGTTTGAAAAGAAGACATATTATTCTCCCTTGGGAGTGTCTACAGCATCCCCATGGCCCTTAGCTTTAATCAGTGATTGACATAAAAAAACAACCACTTGAGTAAAGTTTCTTTGTTTTCTAGAGAATTGCTGTTAAAGATGATTATCCATCTTTATTTGTATTTTCTAATATCCATTATAAAAGGAGACTTGATAAGTGCTTCCAATATCTAGTCAGGGAAAAAAAAGTATCTCCCTATAGCAGTTTGTTGCGCCAAGAGGTTGTCTTGACATCTGCTTGTTTCCCCCGATAAGGTACTCGCTCATTGCCTTCCAAGGCAGCCCATTGCACTGTTGGACAGCTCTGACTGTTAGAAAGTTCTTTATGCTAAACGGAAATCTGATTCTCTTTGACTCTGTGCACCACCCCCAATTCTGCCCCCGGGGCTACACAAAACAAGCCAACTCCTTAATCTTTTGAGAGCCTTACGGAGATTTGGGGCAGGGAACCCGGCCTCCATACTTTCACCCTTACCAGTCCTGGCCTCTGGACCGCTTATGCCACATCGAATTTTTTCATTCTTCAAAATGTTCTGAGCTCTTTCAGTATCCATGCCTCTGCACATACTGGTTCTTCTGTCTGTAATGCCCTCCCTCTACTCATTTATCTGTCTGGCAAGCTTACTTTCTGTTTTTTTTGTAATGCTCAAGATAATTGCTACCTCCTTCATTCATCACAATTATTGAGCGCAAACTGTGCCAGGCTCTGTGCTAGGTGCAAGGGACACAGCAAAGAACCAGACAGACACTGATGCTTATAGCCCAGGTTCTCTCTGAAGTCTCTTTGATGGTCTCTGAGTTCATGTCTTTCTCCCCCATGCTTCTAGGTCTCCATTATAGCATGAGTCACATAGTATTATCAATAGAACTTCATGTCTCTAAAGCAAATTCCTTGAGAGCACATTCTACCACTTAATATCTTCCCTAGCCTTCAGTACAGAGCTGTGCACGTAGTGGCTGCTAAATAAATCATATCCCTAGTTTCTTCAAATAGTCCTCTTGTGACATATTATTTGTGGCTAAAAGGCCTCCTTCTGGGCTGCAGGCTGCTTGATTATGTAAAATTGGCAAAGCAATAGGGATCATAAGGAACTGTGTCAAGGAAAGACTTCTGTCAATAAAATTATAAAAGCAGACTCACCATAAGAGAGGTAATAGAGGAGGACTACACAATAGAGGCACTCTAACAGTGGTGTGCTGGTAAATGCTTAACAACTGGCTCTCTGCAGAGATGGGGGAGCAGGGGTCCTGGGTTATCATATTTGCCAGTTTCCATGGTGGTAAATACTACCATCATGACCCATTTCAAACTACCAATGTGATGTCACCGAATGCGAAGTTGGGGAGAGATGCACGGTAGGCAACCATTATATAGTAGTTCCACCATAGAGATGCAATAGACATAAATAACCTGAAGAACATTGATCATAGTAAAATGTAGTAAAATAATTAGGAAGTGATGAGTTTGAGTATTAATCACCTCTGTTTTCAATATAACTTCTTTGATTGTAAGTTTATATAATTTAATTTAAAATAATGATTGTGTCTAACAGCCAGCTCCCAAAATTCCTGAAAATTTAACACTCAGCTCTCCTGGCTGGCTCCAGGATGCTGCTTTTACTTGATGACGTCCTGAAAAGGGGTGAACAAATTGAATTTTTAAAGCTGGGTCTTATTTAGGTAGATGAGGAAGGAAGTCTTATTTAAAGAAGCTACCAAAGTTCATCCCGCTCCCACTCCTCAACAAGTCAAGAGTCACTCAGCTGTGTAACTCTGAGTTGGGTCCCAAACTCTAACTTGCCAACCCAAGGTCTCTCTATTGCAAGCATCATCATTAACTAAGCACCAAGGAGAATGGAACGTCTCCCCCTGCCTCTGCCATACTCAGGAGGACTCTTAAAAAGCAGTGTGTCCTCAGAGACTTCTTTCAATAAGTCTGTGAAGGAACAGAGCTCCAGAGAGGATGGCAGCCAGGCACTGTGTCCACCCAAAGGCAGGAATGGGGAGCCACAAGAGTTATCTTTTAAAAATGTAACTCAGATAATATCACTTCCTTACTGAAAGTCTTCCATTACACTTAGAATAAAATCCAACCCCCTGGCCACAAGTTGTAAATCTCTGTCCAGCCTGGCCCCTGCCAGCCCCTGACTTCAGACCACTCTCCCTTGTGTTTGCTTGGCTCCAGCACCCTGGCCTCCTTTCTGTCCCTGGGATAGACTAAGCTGCTTGGTCTTTCCTCCAGATCCTTCTACTTGCTGTTTCCCCTGCTTGGAATTCTCTTCCCTCAGCTTTCCCTACAGCTGATACCTCTTCATTCAGCTCAAATGTCACTTCCTCAGTGAGGTATCCCCGGTCCAACTTACCTAATGATGTCATTTTCTATCACATGGCTTTGTTTTATTTTCTTCATGTTGCATCATTATCTGAAATGTATTTCTTCACTTATATATTCTCTGCCTCTCCTGTGAGCATGAAAGCTCCAGGACAGCCTGGACCTTAATTCTCGATCCCTGCTATACTCCTAGCTCCTAGAAAAGGAACCAGCCAGCACATAGTAGAGGCTCACTGAATATTTTTTTGATAAATGAAATAAATGGATGATGGAATACTCATCTGGATTATCTGATTCAGTTGAGGAGTGAACCACAGACATTCAAGACCCCAAATCCTTGAAATGCAAACATATTAGCATTTTCATCATTATTAGCACCATCACTTTTTTTTTTTTTAAGGAGGTACCGGGTGTTGAACCCAGGACCTTGTGCATGTAAAGTGCACTCATTCATTGATCTACATCTGCTCCTCTTGCTACGCTTTTATCATCCCACCACCATCATTATCAACAATGGTGCTACATGGCACATAGGGTTGCTTACTGTTTGTTGAAGGAATGAATGAATGAATGAACAGCAACTTCATAGCTGACCTTAAATTTCCTTTCTGGTCTTATTTACTATCTGACCCAATCCCAGTCCAGCTTCTTATATAGACTATCTTCTAGCTACTCCCAATCAATCATTTTCACCTAATACATGAGGTCTTTTCATGTCTGTCTGTGTGGGATTATTCTGTTCCTTCTATTTGGAATTCTCAGTTCCCTTCTTTGATGAGTTCTCATTCTTCCTTTAAGACTCAATTTTGTATCCCTTCGGTTAGAGTTAGTCATGTCCTCTTCTGTGCTTCCACATCACTCTGTATATACTGCTGTTAAAAATTCATCTCCTAAATTAGTTATTTGTTGACATGAATACCTTCCCCCTTAGAGATAAATATCTTGAAAATAGTATAGTTTCACTTCTGTATTCTCAGAAATGACTGCAGGACCTGTCACTTAGCAGATTTGCAATATCTGTTGAAATCATCAACCTCGTAATAGGCACAGGCTAGATGCAGAGCAACGAGCTGGGTGTTGAAGGATAAGACATACAATCCTGGTCAAGACGTTGTGTCTGACCCAGAGGACTGACAATCTAATTGGGACGATAAGTCCTTTTCACAGAAATGATATCATTAACAACCAGTGTAGAGTGAAATAAGCCAGATACAAAAGAACAAATATTATATGATCTCACTGATATGATATGATATAATTAGAATAAGCAAACTCATAGAGTCAGAATCTAGAATATAGCTACCAGGGGATGGGGTGGGGATAAGGAATTGGGAATTAAGGCTTAAAATACACATAGTTTCTATTTGGGACAGTGAAAACGTTTTGGTAATGGATGGTGATGAGGGTAGTATTTAAAAGCTGAATTATATATTTGAATGTGGTTAAAAGGGTGTTACAACCTAGCTCCTGAAGGGCACGGGGTCAGGGCAGTTGCAAGACCAAAGAAAACATTTAGCACAGTGTTAAGTGTAAGTTTATTTATTAGGACTTACAGACAGGAGAGATTTTCTTTGGTGGCGGTAGTCTAGAAAATGAAGATAGCACTCCACAAAGAGGTGGGAAAATGAGGGACAATAAAGGGTCTTAGAATAAAGACATTTTATAACAGAGTTATATAAATGGAGTCTGGTAATGTTATTGTAGGAAAGAAGCATACAGCCTGGAGAAAATTACAGTTTACGATACTATCTGTACATTGTTTTCTTGTGAGATTTGGTACGTTTTAACTTGTGTCCTGGGGCATGCAGGCGGCTCAGTACTGTGGGCTGATTTTTTCTGAGGGAGGAGGTGCCAGGGCCGGGGACTTATTGGACCTTTACAAAGGGGAAATTTTAGGTTGTATATATAGTACTAGAATAAAAATGTTTTTAAAAAATCCGTGGAACTACACTAATGGTGAACCCTAAGTTAAACCATGGACTATAGTTATAAAATTATATATTTTATAATTATAAAAATGTGCTGTCATCAGTTGTAACAAAGGGTGCACTGCAATGCAAGATGTTAATGATAGGGTGGTATATGGGAATCCTGTATTTTATGCTTGATTGTTCTATACCTCACAATTTCTGTAATAAAAAAACAGTGTATTTTAGAATTAAATATGAGACAGGTGAAAGCTTGGTGTGGTATGATGTGCATAGGATAAGAGTAGCCAGAACACGTGGTTTCTAGTTCCTACTTTACCATTAACTCACTGTGTGGATTTGACAAATTATCTTCCTTCTCTAGACCTTAATTTTCTTCTCTGTAAATGAAGAGGTTTGATCAGAGTCTTAGATGATTTCTAAAGTCGGTTCCATCTCTTGACATTCTGAGTTTGGCTCCATGAAAACTGGGTGCAGGAGACTGTGGGTAGAGCTCAGTAGTCTCGGTTTGCCCCCTGGTGGTCTTTCAGCTACATCACAATCCCAGGAGATTTGCTCAGAGACCGGGATAGCAGAGCTCAGAGTCCAGTAAACAAAGAACCTTGGAACAATGTCCATTCTAGAACAGAGCCATTCGGGCTTCTCAGTGGTGGCTGATAGATTGATATAGAATCTTATCCTCCTTTAGGACAGAAGGAACTTGGGAGATTATGCTCTCTGTATTCTGCCTCCAACTGAACCCATCTCATGTCGGTTTCTTTCCAACCAAGACAAAGTCAATCTTTGGTTGTAGCTTCCCTGACTTTTCCTTCTGCACCCACTGCAGGGCTCTCTTCTGAGGCAAATTCTTCCTTCCGGTCAGTATAACCACCCATCCATTTATTTACGGCAAAATGGAGTTTTCTCTTCCACTCATTCTTTTCTTGGGGAAGTGCCCCCCTGGAGACTTGGTTCTGACCAAGTAAAGGTAGTAAAAGGATTTCTTTGGTGAGACTGGGGAAAGAAACAGACTCTGATGGAATAAGACATTTACTTACACTGCAAAAAGTGGTCAGTACTATCAGAGAAAGGTTTGTCTTTTAGGTGTTTCACTATTTGAGTTGGGGCTGGGAAGGCCATTTTCCCTTTATTTCCTCATTCTCTATATGTTGAACCTAAAGGGCTTCTGAAAGTCACCTCCACTCCCTCAAAAAAAGAACAGCTAAAGCAAAAAGGGAATTAGTTTCTTGGAATCTTGGGCAGGAGCCTAGAAGGAGAATACAGGGACTCTGAAGTCGGAAAGGAAGGAGAAGAGACTGAGGGGATAGGAGGGAGATACAGAGAGTGAGACCTCTAGGTGGATTTATAAGTATGGAGGGCGGGGGCAGGTTAAAGAAACTAAAGAACTATTTTGTATCACCAATGTGCTTGATTGTTAGATTTTTTTTTCTGACAATACACTGTACTTTGAAACTTTGCTAAATATTACAAGCATAACCAAGGGGATACACATTCATTCATTCCACAGCAATTGAAATGTGCCAAATACTGGACCTAAAGCTGACCCACCAAAACTGGCTCAGCATCTTAACTTTGCCTGGCTGCTTTGCTGCTGAATCTTCAGCAACCAGATTAGTCCCTGCCACATAGTAAGTACTCAACAGATGCTTGTTGAAGAATGAAAGTTAGCTTCACTATCCTTTCTCTAATGATATTGCAACCCTGTTAGGGTAGGATGAAGTCTGCTTGGATTCTTTTTATACCTTACTGATAATTATAAAATCAAGAGCTATCCTTATAAAATACAAATCCATTTATAATGCTCCCTTGGTCCAAATATTAAATCTTTCAAGAGTGCCCCAAGATCTTAAGTTTATTCCTCTGTAAAATGGAGATAACAGTATGCCCACCTCACAGGGTTATTTTAGGCTTAAATGAGAAAAATATATTATCCTTTGTGTGGTTATTGCTCAATAAATTGTAGTTCCTTTTCTTCTCCAATTTTCTAGCCTTATCTCCAACTCAGTGTAATAACCACATCAAATTCCTTACCAGTCCCATATAACCAGGACTTTTATTTACTTTGGTGCTTCTACTTTTGATTTTCCTTTGCCTGGAATGCCTTTCCCTTTTTCTACCTGGTGAACTCCTCCTCAGCCTTCAAAAGGGAGCTCAGGTGTGGATGTGGCTCAAGTGGTTGAACACCTGCTTTCCACGTGGGAGGTCCAGGGTTTGGTCCCTGGTGCCTCCTAAAAACAAAAACAAACAACAAGGAAACAAATGAAAAAACCAACTCAGGGGAGCTGATGTGACTCAGTGGTTGAGCACAGGCTTCCCACATACAAAGTACTGGGTTCAATCCCCAGGCCCCAATACCTGAAAAAGGAGCTCAAATATTCCCTCTTGTGTAAAACCTACCCCCACTCCCCAACCCCCTGCTTTGCTCTCTGCTTCCATTGTACTCTGTATATGTCTCAGTTGTAGCACTTATATTTCTATTATAATTATTTATACTTTTGTCACATTGTTAGGCTGTAATTTTGAGCATGGCAGGGATCAAGTCTCATCTGTATTTGTTCAGTGTTTAGAAAGGGTCTGGAGGAGCCTGGAGAGTGACATGAAAAACACAGGTAGAGGGGTTAACTTTGCAAAAGGTCTACTTCTCCCTATGAAACAAAGGGAAGGAACTGAAAATGAAGAATAGTAAGAATGTGGCAAGAATCTACAAAACAAAAAGGAAGGGGCCAAATCTCTAGGGGAAATCTGGTTTGAGAGGGGAAGAAAACAGGAAGAAGATACTACTAGAAGAGATAAGTAGGATAAAAGAGAGGTGGCCCTAACTCATTCTATAAGGAAAGTATTATTCTGATACCAATCCAGATAAGGATAGCACAAGAAAGAAAATTACTGACTCAAATCTGCAAAAGTCCTCAATAAAATACTGGTAAACTGATTCAAACAGTATATTAAAAGAATTATACACCATGGATTTATGCCAGGAATGCAAAGGTGGTTCAACATATGAAAGTCAATGTAATATGCCATATTAATAGAATTAAGGGGAAAACCACGTGATCATTTCAATTGATGCATAAAAAGCATCTGACAAAATCCAACATCGTTTTATGATAAAAGCACCCAGAAAACTCAGAAGAGAAGGAAACTTTCTCAACATGATAAAGGGGATTTATGAAAAACCCACAGCTAAGATCATACTTAATGTTGAAAGACTGAAAACTATTCCCTTAAGATCAAGAACAAGAAAAGGATACCCTCTCTCTCCATTGTTATTCACC
>JAQZBX010044182.1:0-21435 GCA_029593785.1 Cabassous unicinctus
AAAAAAAAAAAAAAGCCAAGTCTAAGGTGTACCCCAAACTGACTGAATCAGAATTTGAAATTAAACAGGAACCCCAGGTGATTTGGATTCCCATTAAAGTTTGAGAAGCAATGTACAACTACTGTTTTCTAATTGTAACAAGGGACAGATGAGTAACTATGAATCATTCTGAACATTCATAAGAAAAATAGTTTACAAATTCCTTCTTTTACTCCTTTATTATTTCAGAATACATTTTATAGTGGTCTAAATTCTATCAGCCCTTATTAGATACATGCCTGAGTTTAAATATATGAAGAGATTCCAGTCAAATTTAAATGATTACTTTTTAAATTGTTGCTTCTTTTTTGAATTGCCATACTTCTGAATGGGCAAAATGTTATAGAAGGTGGATTGCATTAATGAGTAAGAAAGTCAGAAAAATCAAAGATTTTGCTGCTGGTTTTGTAATTTTTACAGCATGCTGACAGGAATATGATTATTATGAAATCTGAAATAAGTACTCCCACACAGTTAGCAATTTTTTCAGAACTATGTAAGCATGGAGCCAGGCTAGTTTGGTCAAAGAGAGTTAAAATTAAATAAAAGCAAAATAGAAAAATAGTTTTTTTAAAGACTAAGTTTAGTGCAAGTTATTTATACCCTGAGTTTACAAGTTTGGTCATTTGGAATAAAATGATACTTTAGCTTGACTTGTTTTTCCCTGAAATGGTCAATTGTGGAATACATTGTTTGATTTGATTAGTTGTTTTGGAAACTGAGTAGGCAAGGTCTCAGAATTTACTTCCTTCAAAAACTAATAAAGAAGACATTAGCATCCATCCTATTTACAGGAACATAGTTTCTTGAGCACAAATTGAGCTTACCTAATGCTGTGGAAATGAAATGAAATGAAAGGATATATCAGATTTGAGTGTATTTTAATGTGACCTGACAGAATCTAAATGAGGCTTCATTTTATAACTTGCTACACAATTAAGTATATTGGCAAGTGCTAGTGTCTTCAAGCCATGCAAAAAAGGCATTCAAAACAAATCATCAGCATGTTCATAGGAGTTAAGTAAATTTCCAAATTTATCATGAAAAATGGGGGCAAATGCAACGTTTTGGCTTACCCTTCCTGCCACTATCCACAAAAGCACACTATTTGAATAGTTTATTTTCAGACATGTGACTTTTTACCCTTTCATGATGAAGACATAAAAAAATGAATTTTTTTTATCATAGAAGAAAGTGACTCAACTTTTATTAACAAATGTTTTTTTCTTGAAGCAGTGTATTATAAATATACATCTTTTGGCTCCATCATTGTTTTTAACTAACGCATTTCAATAACACCTGTTTATTATACATAGTAACTAATACTTAAGCTAAGAGTGTGTGGCTATATTTTAGGATTGTGGAATATAAGAACAAAAATCAATGGCCAAAAAGCCAATTCCTGGGAAAAATAATCAGTGAATTAGAAAATGAATGAAAATACTGTGACTATTCAAAAAAGTTAAGAAAAATGAATAAAACTGCCTATGTTACATTTATTTATCTTTTTCACTGATAGTCATTCACTAAAGCTATCCTTTTTTTTTTCATTATGGACAGGACAAAAGACAAAAGTAAAATTTAGAAGGTGAAAGAGATCTATTCTGTGGTATCTTATACTAGCACTCTTTCTCTGTCCTCCTTACTTTTGTTGTGAAATTTTGTGGTGAGGTCAAATAAGTGGATAAGTCTAGAGCAGGGTTTCTTAACCAGGGGTCCATGGAAGGGGTCCGTGGAAAGATTTCAGGGGGTTTGTGAGCTTGAATTGAAAAAAATCAACTTATTATCTTTATTTTCTCTGACCTCCAACTGAAATCTAGCATTTCCATCACTTATGAATGTATGCAATAAATTACAGTAGTATTCATTTCATATCACATCACAGTTGTTGCATATCTTGAAAAATCGCTTACGCTCATCCATACTTCAAAATTATGGTAGTTGTTAGACCAGACGCTAGTTGAGTGTCAAAACTATCTACGGATACATTCTGAGAAGGGGTCCGTAGTTTTTGCTTGACTGGCAGAGAAGTCCGAGGAACAAAAAAGGTTAAAAACCCCTGGTCTAGAGCATTGACTGGCCAAAACAATTAAGAATTCTAAAGAACTGTGTGCACATGCTAGATTCTCAGTTTAAATGAGTACAGAAGGTGCTATACATCATACAGGTACTATTTGTGACTTTCCAACATTTTTTGATGAGTTCTAAAAGATCCCACTGTTTCCAAGGAGACTCTCAACATCTTGCATATTTTGTAGTTCATGAAGAATACAACAAAGCCTTAGAATGTTTGAAAACGTGGCCTATGCTAACACTGGAAGATCAAAACCCAAACTAAAGGTATTTGTTTTCACAAAAAATAATTCAGAAAGGTAATAAGCCTAGTTCCTTGCAACTAGAAACACCGCAACAATGAAATTGCAGATTCTTTTGCTTCGGGGTTTATGGAAGAAATAATGTAATAGAAAGTTACTTTATTTCTCAAATAATTGAATGTTAGAAATATCTGAACAAATATTTAATATATGGGTTAATTAAATATAGTAGATAGCCATCATTTGTTGTGATCCAATATCTTTCAAATACACTATATTTGATAGATTCTCAATTGTGTATCCTTCTTTTTCAAAGTGGAATACATAGGGAACCTGGTTTCACTGATCCTTGTGAGATTCTAGGATGCAGCACTAAGCAGCCTGAGGCAGTGACCATTTAGTCTAATCTTATGAGGAGTGTAGTAGAAAGCATCTGAATCTTGCGGAGTTGCTATGGTGGATGCTCTGCCATCCAGTCCTGTGGTGCTTTGGGGCTATGTACCCCAGAAAAACATGTTCTTAATCCATCCCTGTGGGTATGAACCCATTGTAAGCAGGACATTTTGATGAGGTTACTTCAGTTAAAGTGTGTCCCACCTCAATCAGGATGGGTCTTAATCCTATTAATGGGATCCTTTATAAGCAGAATGAAATTCAGACTGTAAAAGAGAAAGTCATGAGAGGCAAGAAGCTAGAAGCTGAAGGTCAACTGAACTGTGAAGAGAAGGGAGAGGCCAGGAGAGGCCTCCATGTGCATTGCCATGTGACAGAGGAGCCCAGGACCAAGGATCACATGCAGGCAGCCCCAGAATGCCAACGTTAGGGAAGAAAGCATTGCCTTGATGATGCTTTGATTTGGACTTTTTCCCAGCCTCAAAAATTTTTTCCCAGCCATTAAATTCCCATTGTTTTTTATGACAATCCGTGGCATGATATTTGCTTTGGCAACCAGGAATATTAAAAGTATTGAAAATTATTAGGGTCAACAAGTCCATAGTGGCAGTGGAAGTTACTTTACTTACAACAATCCAGTGTTATTATTGCCTTCCTGGCTGGGTTGTGCTCTATAAATTGACTTGGCTCTTTGGCGCCAAATCAGATTCTCCTGCCCTTTCAGAGAATCTTTGAGATACCCAATATCCTTCTACTGTATGCCTTATTATTTACACAAGACAGATTGGGTTCAGTTCTTTGGAATTAGGAATACTGATATACAGAGAAAAATACAATTATATCTTGCCTACAGTAGCCCATAAAAAAAAAAAATCAGAAGACTCCATTTGTCAGATACTAAATAAAATTAATGAAGTGATCTTAATCTCAAAAATTTTAGTACTTATAGAAAACCTGAAAGTACTCCATCAGCACTGAAAGATAAAGGAATCATTTCATGTTGACAATGAACATTTACCAATTTTAATGCTTTTTCTTCTACTTTGAACCAAATTATAGGTAGATTGTTGGCAATACACAATATACACCACATCTACTTAAATTTCTGGATTCTGATTAAGTACTGTAAGAAAACTAGAGGTTGAGAGGCTAACCAAAATCCTAATCTGATTGTTATTATCCAAGATAAGAAAATAGTTGTACAAATCACTCTGAAACATAATTCTAAGCACAGTAAATAAAATTGAACTCCTATCATATAGTGACATACAACTCTGTTGCTTCTAAATGAAAACTGATCAGGCTATTTAATGTGGCTAAAATTTCTTACAAATTCGAAAAATGAGATTTTTTCCCAAGCAATTTGAGCTAATTACTTATATTTAAACATACATATGAGTAATCCCAATTAATGGTTTTAAGGCAGCTGTAGATGTTCATGTAGGATATTTATTAACTAGAAAATGCCATAAGTATTTTTATGGTGGTTAATTAAGATTAGGGGCATGAAAATTGCATTTAATTGATAGGCCACAATAATAAGAGAGTAAAATAATATACATGACCAATTATGACAAGAGTTACATAAATTGAAATTTACTCTT
Source organism: Cabassous unicinctus (assembly GCA_029593785.1). Classification (NCBI taxonomy): domain Eukaryota; kingdom Metazoa; phylum Chordata; class Mammalia; order Cingulata; family Chlamyphoridae; genus Cabassous; species Cabassous unicinctus. Next base: position 4,352 of record JAQZBX010044182.1, read on the forward strand.
GAATGAAGTCACTTATTCTACTTATTCATTTGTGTGGCTATCTCATATAAAATATTCTGATTACAACCCTGTAAGTCGTATGCTCACATTGGTGAAGAAAATAAATTATTTCCTAAATATTTTTAAAGAAAGCTAACTTTTTATTTAAAATCCTAATTCTCCATTTCTCTTCTATGGGGGAATTATTAATAATAAATTTTGTTTTAAAGATGAGGTTCAAATATAGATAAAATCCATGGTGTAAATTTTATGCTTGGCTTTAGTTTATTTATTCATTTATTTTTAATCTCACACTTTATTTTTAATGACAAAAATTGCCAATCTTTTTATGGACAGAAACTTTAGAAATGAGAAAATTACATTCATGAATGCAGTCACTTTCTTTAAAAAATACTATCACTCGCAGAAATAATGTAATAATTATTCTTACTTTTGGCATAAGTATTAAAGAGAAAAATATCCTCTGAATTGAAATGAATCCACAAAATGAAAAGGAAAATACTGCCAGTAATTCCCCAGGGTACCATAAATCTATAGATAGTAATACACAATTCCCTTCTCACATATACTTCCTTAGCTGTTTGATGGAACATACTTTAGAAATGAACACATTGATCCAGGGTCAAGAGAAGATTAGATTAATAATTGGAAACTTAAAAAATCAACAATTTGAAATCTAAAATATTTGGCACATACTAGGTCCCAAGCACTGTACCAAATATACAGCTAATAAAATTGAAAATTTGAAAATATAACCTTAGATTTGGGATATTACAGAATTCAGAAAATTTATTACTCATTATGCTTCTATAGCATCATTCATATAAATGTTCCATCTATAGATAGTTTTATGAAAGTGATTAACTTTCTACACAAAGCACAAGTAACCACCATTTGCTATTGTTTTCATCTAAATCCCAAATTATGTAGCCATTATGCTACATATCTCCATTGCATCTACATCATAATACACACCAGCACATTTGGTTTGATTGGGATCTTAATTATAATATAGGTTGAGGGCACATTGCACACTTGGTCTACCCTTGATTTATGTAATTAGTTATTCCAACAATGTAATAAGCACCTGCAAACTCACCGGCCCAAACTAAAGCAGGGAACTTGAAAATAACCTATATTTACACCATAAATATATGGTCATACATATGAAACTTAATCTTGTAAAATTGAAATTTAGCCTAATAATACTATTGCCTAAGAGTTAACTCATGAAAATTCCCTTGATACTCAAATGTGGCCTCTCTCTAAGCCAAATTCAACAAATAAAATCATTTCCTAAACACCTTGCCCTCCCACCCCTGGAATGGGACATGACTCCCAGGGATAAGCCTCCCTGACACTGAGGGATTAATACCAAGCCCCAACCAGCAATGCATTTGGAAAAAGACCTTGACCAAAAGGGAGAAACATTAATACAAAAGAGTTTTTATGGCTAAGAGATTTCAATGTGAGTCAGGAGGTCATTCCAGAGGTTACGCTTATGCACGTCTCAGGCGGATCTCACTAACTGTCACAGTAAACAAAGCCTCCAACAGGGGTGTTCCTGAGGACTTTAGAGACATCCAGACACTATAGGCAATCCACACAACTCCATGAAATCAGCACCCCATTGGTGGTCCTGACCTTGAAGTAGTTCATAACCTATTTCCTCACTGCAACAGAGTTAGACTCATTTATAATTTCCCTACACATGATTCTTCTATTCCTTTTATTTGAACCTGTAATTAGCAGTATACCTATTAAATATATTTGTACCAGAGACTTAAATATTCAGTCTGTTCATATGCCAGTTAAGTCTTGAATCTCAGCAGAGTTATGTCCAACACCTAATCTCCACTTCATTAGACTCACTGAGGATGACTAACATAAAGGATGATGATGGGTAACAATGCCCATCGCCAAAATCACAGAGTATCTACAACTGCAAGCAAGACAGTTCCATCCATCGGCCCCATGGGATCTAAGGCCCCTCTCAATCAGAAGCAGAGTGAGCATTACCATCCCAAAATCATCAAGAATGAGGAATGAACAAACATAAGGAGGGAATGCAAACATGGATCAAAGTGGACTTATTATTACTGTAGTAAAAGAAGAATTTGTAGCATTGATATGAAGACGGTAGTTACCGGAAATTATGAGGGGAGGAAGAAGGAAGAATAGGTGAAACATAGGGCAGTTTTAGGGCAATGGAATTGTTCTGCATGATATTGAAATGATGGTTACACGCCATTATATATTTTGTCAAATACTGTAAAATTTTATGGTGCAAAGTATAAACCATAGTGTAAACTATAGACCTTGGGTAGCAGCAATTCTTCAATATTTGTTCATCAGTTTTAACAAATATATCATACTCATGTAAGATGTTAAGAGGGGAAAATGTGAGGGGGGAGGGTTATATGGGAATCCCCTATACTTTCGATGTAACTTTTCTATAATCTGAAACTTCTTTAAAAATAAAGTTTATTATGTGAAAAAAAGAGTACACCTATATTTAAACCTATTGTCCTTCTGCATCTATTCCCTAACTCTTTCCCACTGAAGTAAGTCTTTTTAATCATACATTCATTTATTTTTATAAATTTTGTTATATGTACATTCACACACATATGTGTATGTTCCTAAAGAGTAATTTTCATTTTAAATGTACTTGACTTTCTGAAAACGTAGCTATCATGCAGCATGTCATGTTGTTGGATTTATTTTTTTCTCTTCATATTATATTGCTAAGATCCATCCATATTGTTTTATATTGGTGTGGTTCTTTTAAAATTCTGTATAATATCCCATATAGCTATTAGATGATTCATACCTATATATGTGTGTATATATATATATATATACACACATATATATGTGATATACACGCATATATACATATATACCATATATTAATACATACATATTTTCTTTATTTAATAAATGTGTTAGTAAAATGAAAGTTATACCTTTTACATTATTTACTTAAATATGTAGACATTTTTCTCTCCGCAAATCAAGTTTGTTAAAGAGTAAAGAGACAGAGGAAAGAACTATTCATATAAAAAGTATTTCAGATAGTAATATAATCATTAAACTTTGCTCTTTAAAGTGTATTTATTCTTTATATGCACCCACGAGTAGTTGTGAAGAAAACTTTAATTTATACTCTAAAATGGTGCTGAAAATATTTTGTGCCTTGATATATAAAAAGTTGCACCAGAGAAGGACTACTGATGCTTAATGAATGTAGAAGTTTTAATTAACTTCACTGTAAAAGTGTGGAAATGGGTAGAGTTGATGGTAACACATTATAGTGAGTAGCAGCTGGTTTATAAATGGGAATGTGGCTGAAAAGTGTAGTCTAGGGATGTAAATGTCAATTGAAAGAAAGCTAGAGAATAATCTAGGGACTGAATAACACAGTGAATCCAGTGGTGGATGAGAATTGTGGGTGATGGTACAGATACAAGAGTGTCCTGTGAGCTAGAGCAGATGTACATCACTATTGCAGGGTGGTGGGAATGTGGGAAAGCATGGGAAAAATACAATTGGTGTGATCTGTGGACTGTGGTTAACAGCAATACTGTAATATTCTTACATCAATGCCAAAGATGCACTGTGTTGATAATGGGAGGGTATGGAAGAAGTGTGTCAAATGTATGCTATGGACCATGGTTAGTGGTAATAGTCTGATGATATTATCTCATAATCTTTAACAAATATTCCACCACGGTGTGGTGTGTTGGTAAAGGAGTGTTGTATGGGGATTCTACACATGTGCATGGTTGTTTTTTAAGTTTACAACTCCTGTAATAAAAAATATTAAAAATAATAGGGTGGGCTGGGGGAAAAGTACACCAAATGTATAGACTACAGTTAGTAGTAATATTTTGACGATGCTCTTGCATACTTTGTAACAAATGTTTCACAACAATGCAAGGTGTTGGTGGTGGGGTGATGGATGGGACCCCTGTATGATGTTATGCATGTTTGTTTTGTAAGTTCATAACTTTTACTGTATACTTATTGTTTATGTATGTTCATGTATGAATGCTATACTTCAATAAAATGTTTTTAAAAATAGCACCAGATAAAAGTTGCATAGAAAATCCTAATGATATGGCTCCTATATTACATGGAGAGCTATACTGTTTCAAAGAAAGATTTTCTGACCAATTGGCAATGGTAAACATCTAGTTTTACATATAAGCTTTGGAATCAAAGCATGTACATTTTATTTCTACTGGCAGACCCTGTACTTTGAAATTTCATATCACTATATTGGTCTGTGTACCATCTTTAATTAATTTGGCATCATAGCATAAAAGAATGAATGAATGAATGAATGAATAGAAATGAAATAAAGCAAAGATATAATGCTAATACAATTCACAGAAACTGATTTAATACACAATTTAGCAAAACCTATTTATTTCTATGTCTAACAATGCAGAATTCAAATTAAAAACAATCTCTAGGTTTGCCCATCCTGCTTCCTCTTCCCCTTTGTTAACAGTACTCTGATATTTTCAGGTTTCAAGGGACAGTGTGCTCAGAGAATGGTCGCATCCCAAAGGACAATTCATGATGGATGCAGGCCATTCATGGGGATCCTATTCTTTGCCAGTACTTGACCAGAAAAGATTCACATTCATGTGCCTAAATTAATAACAGGCAAGCTGCCTCTGGACTCTTGCTACATGAGATAATGTACCTCTATTTCAAAGCTACATTTAATTGGGTATTCATATATATGATATTTTATGCCATAGATATGACAAAACTAGTACTTATTAAAGATTTATTTTAATAAATAAATCTTGTTGTTTTTTACTTGCTGAGTTTGTTCGTCTTCCTTGTTTCTCTAGGAGGCACTGGGAGCCAAACACGGTACCTCTCATGTGGGAGGGAGGTGCCTAATCGCTTGAACCACCTCCGCTCTCAGCTTTGTTGTATCTCTCATTATGTTTTTTCCTTCCCGCATCTCGTTGTGTCATCTTGTTGCATCAGCTCGCCGTACCTGCCTGGCGTGTGAGCTCGCTTTCTTCTTTAGGAGGCACCAAGATCTGAACAAGCATCCTCCCATGTGGTAGGCGGGAGCCCAGTCGCCTGAGCCACATGCGCTTCCCTATTTATTTTTTGATGAACAACTTATGCCAATATATTTGACAACCTAGATGAAACAGACACATATCTTGAAAAACAAATGATCAAAACTGGCACAAAAAGGAGAATATCAGAATTGCCTTACGTCTATTATAGAAATTTAATTAGTAATTGGAAACTTTCTCAGAAAGAAAATTCCAGGCCCAAATGGCTTCTCTGGTGAATTCTGTCCAACATATAAGGAAGAAATAATATCAATTTTACACAACTCTTTCAGAAAATTGGTGATGAGAGAACATTTCCCAACTCATTCATAAGGACTGTTTTATAGTTTTTATAGAAATTTGTGTTAGTGGATAATTGGGGTGTTATCAATGGCTGCTTCTCTCCAGAGATTCTAATTGAGAAGAACTGGGGCTGGCATTACAGGTTGTGTGTGAGCCAAATGTTCAGAAAATAATGTCTTAAATGAATTCAAGAGAGAAATAAATAAAATGAATGAAATTTGGTGTAACTTGTGAAAAAACAAATGTTAATGTGTAAAATAAGAATTTTCTAGTTGGAGATGCTCTTAGAGTTAGAATAGTTTAAATTTAGAGATGACTAAAATGCTTCAAAGAAAATAGTACCTTAACATCAATGCTTAGACTACTCAAACAATTGTTAAGTGTCATTAAAATGTTAGTTCTAAGTAGCCTGGAATAAGGTTTCAACTTTTCTTTTATAAATAGATATAATTACTTGATGATGATCCTAAACACAGGATTTGCTAGTATTCAAGAGGAATTATATAGAGAAACAATTTATGTGAGGAAATGAATGGAAGAGGAACACAAAGTCATTTTGAGATTTATAAGAAAGCAAAACAAATATTAAGACGGCTACCAGGAAGCAGTGTTGACAGTTTTTTTCTTAAGTAATTCCTTTCTTCTTTTTGTTCTATCTGCACATCTCACAGGCCTTCTTTACCTCAAGTTGCTTTCCCTTGGCCACCACATTTTTTCTATATCTCTTTCCTCAACAGCAGTTATTCATCTGTTTTGTCTCTGTGCTCCACAGTTCTTTCTTTGCGCCTCAAATTTGGAAAGGGACAACTGACTAATCTCAATGTACTAGCCATCTCAAAATGGGTGTTTTTCATACTTCCCATGAAAACGTGTGGCATTCATGTTGGCTTTAAGAAGAACAAATCCTCCTTGAGAATTCACGGGAATTTGGGGGCTGAGTGGGAGATAAAGATCGACTCAGGTTGAGCTGGAGAGGAGATGTTTGATATATAGGATTGCATTTTGATATACACAAACTCATCATGATAACATTAAGAACAAAAACTATGTAACTTCTAAAACTTTTTGTTAAAAGCAGCACACATATACACGTACACTTAAAAGATCATTATTCATAAATGTGCTTAACAATGTTGTTATTTTCCCTAATGAAAGTAACCCATGGTTGGTCAAATATATATTCATACCTAAAAATGTGGATGAAGCCTCTTGCATGGTTGTATTTGGACAAGAACAATGCTAAATTTCTTCCTGACTCACTGTAGCTAATAATAGTTTCTCTCTGATTTAGCTGGATAATTCTGGATTCTGAGTCAGTCAGAAATGAGGACAATCCAAAAGATATAAACAAAACAAAACTAAAACTGAAAATATTGAACCTCAAGAAGATCCATCTCCTCTTGAGAAACCAATAGGTTGTGCATACCAAGTACCTACTGTGAACAATAATATAATTGGAAGTTTGATATGGACCAAGCCTGCTTAATGGAATTTGACCTATAAATTGAGACATATTAGTTCTTTTTTATTTTAGAGTAGGCAAGCAAGTAAAGAGTTTATTGAAAAACTAGAGAAAAGGAAAGTACACTTCCGAGACATGGGTGTGGGCAAGCTCAAGGCAGAGGCATGTGCTGGGGCTGGAGCCTTCTTAACGCTGGCCTTTCCTCCTCCTCCTCCTTCTCCATGTTAAAAAGGTATCTTAGCTAGTTGCTGTCCTGATTGGTTGCTTTTCTGCCTTCCCATTGGTTTATAGTATAGACCACTCAGGTTGTACCTGTTAGCTTTCAGAGAACCGACACAGGGCCTTTCTGTTTGTAGTTATCTGGAGAGAGAGATTAGTTCTTGATAAAAGTTAATGAATAATACATACATTATACAATTCCACTAATTGAACTAGAGAATCATGGAAAGACAAGCTTTATAGACTCTGAAGTGAAAACTCATCAATTTTATTAATGTGCAGAATAGATGTTTATCATTTCAGAATTGAACAAAGAAATTGTAAGTGTTTTTTAAACTAGGGGAGATTATGGAGCTGTTGAAAGTTAACCTAAAGAAAATATGTTTAGCTAGTTCTGATCCATAAAATAGAGTGTGCTTGGCTAAGTAAAAGCTGGAAGTATTTTAAATAAACTTGATTTAAGTGCCAACATTCCGATGGACTCTTGACAGTTCACAACAGGTGTCAGCAGTCACAAAGTAAAAATATCAACTTCTCCAAAGGGCCTAGAGTCAGGGAAACCAATAAATCCATAAAGTACTAATGGAATTTTTCAAACTCTATTCAGATCCTCATTCTTATTAATTTTACTTAGTTTAATTGTAATTTGTTCACGGACATGATCAGAAAATCCCATCATTAATTAGGAATGGTTTTTGATTCCTAATTTTTAAATGGTTTTCCAACCACATTCATAATACACCTAATAACATTTTACCTTTAATGAGAAACTAACCATTTCTAAAACACAGCTTATATTCCTTTCCATGAAATAAACATTATCTTGTAAATGTTTAACATAAAATTTCACCATTAAAAATAAATTATACCCCTTTTTTATCTGAATATTTGAGACTAGGTCGCCAGCCCTCTTGACCACTTTGTAACTCCAATTCCCGGCAGTAGTGGTGAAACTTAATTATGTATAAATCTGCTTTATTTCTCTCCATATGAGTTTGTTTGACTGGAACTCATTTTTTTCCCCCACATTGCGTTTCTTTACATTTTGTTACAATTTAGAAGACTTTACAATGGATTTTAAATATTTCCTGTTAAAATTATAGTCAAATATCATGCATTTGGATAAGATTTTATGAATCAAATTAAGAATATCACATTAACAAATTCTAAAAAAATTTATTGTCACCTAAAATTTTGGGGAGTAAGGCAGATCACATATATCCCAAGAGAGTTATCTAATTTTTGCATGTTTCTTAGGGAAGAAAATTTTCAGTTTCTACCTTAAGGATTTTTTTTCTATATTTGGACACAGGCTTTGATAATACGGCCCTTTTATTTGTGGGGACATGAGACAAACCATTTGAAATCAGTTATAATAGGAAATAACTTTAGAGTTCATTATTTGATGTAATAATTCACAGAAAAAAGAAAATCAAAGAAAAAAATTATCAGCATCCTAAAATAAAAATATAGAGATTGGTTGCTTTGGTGAATAGATAAGATAGTACAGGTTATTAAATTTGGTTTTGGAAAATGCCACATTGGACAAGATTGGGAACAATGCCAGATTTTGGATCAGGGTATTGATTTCACTAAAAACTTTGTATCATATTTTCACAACTTTTTCATTCTTCTCTTCTTACTAAAGCAGAAAGTCTATTGATATGTTCATAACTTTTACACAAAAAGACGAACTCCTTGAATAACCTAAAAGTTATTTGAACAATTTCTTTATTTAAGAAGTAGATTGACCTATAAAATGGAGCACTATATATTTTTTCAATCACATCATTTGGTAATTCATGCATATTATTCTTTTATATATTTGTGCACTATTTCATGGTGTGTAGAGGTTTGGTCAACTATATAAATAGTTATATATTCATATAATAGTTATATACTCTGTTATATATTCATGTATAAACACAGAGAATGCACAGTAAGATATCTTTGGCACTATATTCAAAGTAACTTCTTGGTATGACATTCCTCATCATGCTGAGACATTCGTCAACTACCAAGAAAAGCTTAATCTCATAACAGTGGGCAAATATCATTAGTCAAGTCATTAAAATCCCCTCATTTAACAAACCTAAACAAATGCCCAGGTAGATTTCCAAATGAATAGCATTGCTAATACTGAACAAAAATTTTAGAGGAATATTTATTATATCATTTGAGTTAAATGAACAAACCTATTATATTTCTGAGCAAATGAGGAAAGCACTTTTTAACCTAGAATAATGATGAAAAAGAAGCTATCCATTCATATTTTATAGGAAATAAACTCCAAAAATACTTCTTGTTGTTGATAAAAACCAATTAGGATAATGTTAGGCTACATGATTATTTAAATCATGTTTATATAATCACCTTCTAAAAGTTTAAGTGCATAACACCATTTGAGTATTTTAAAACCAATAATGGAAAGAACACGGAAGGGAGTTTGTGGAATCACGATGGTTTTGATGGTCCCATGACGTCTAGGCTTTAGGCGAGTCACTTAACTTCTCCGCCTCCTTCCCCCACCCTCACCCCTATGTAAACAGATTAGATGATCTATCAAATCAATTCCAACTCCAAAATTCTCTTTTTCTGTAGCCTATCCTCAAGTACTCTTCCTTTAATCAAATTATTTGTGTACTTCTGTGATCTCATGTAATGCCACAAAAAATCAAACCCAAAACAATAAAAGCAGTTTGCCTTGACTGATAAAATATCACATTCTCTATTAGTGCTTTTCATAAATTGTGTTATTCCAAAAGTGGGTTGGACTTATTTCACACACCAGGCCATACACATCTGCCCTACTATAAGGCCAGAACGATGTTTCTAAAGGCAGAAACCTCTGTAAAACAGGATAGGTAAAATTATAAATTTCCATTGCTCTCTTCCTTGTTCAATCTATGCCTACTATTTTGGAATGAAAAAAATTCAAAGCCCTCATACTCGAAGACTGATTAACCCTTTCCTCTCTGATACTGCTCATTAATCAAGACTTATACGTGACGTTTATATTACTGAATGCCTAAGTTAAGTGGATATTAGGTAAAGACTAACTTCATGGTGATGCCAGGGAAGAAAAACTCAACCACTAAAGTAGTATTCTCTTTTTCTTTTTATTATTGATAGTGTAATCATATATTTGATTGAGACTTTCAATTCTGTAGATATTTTTTTTCTTGATAGTTTCGCAAGCTCAGTCATATTTTATATTTATATCTCTAATCAAGGAAAATTATTCTTTCCTATTTATATGCTAAAACATATTATCATGTTTAATGGATAATTGTCTAATTATTTCCCTTCTGCATACACTAGCTAGCATGCTACATTATGTTGATATAGAAACAAACTCTCATGCCAGATATTTTTGGACAACTTTAAAGTATGACTGAAGGACAAAACATCGAGTAGTCCTGAGAAAATATAGTGTAATGCGTAGTGCTTGCTGTGTAAACAATAGTCCACAGCTACGGAAAGACAACAAAGTATGCTTTTATTTGACAGTAACACTACTTAAGCCTCAAGAATGGTTTCTCTAAAGACTTTTTTTTTTTTTTTTGCCTAAAAGGAATGACCTCTAGCTTAAGTGATTAATAAAAATCCTTCAAAATCTTTTCATTCTGTTCTAGGATAAGAGGAGATATATCATTTATATTTTAAATCAATTATAAACTACATATTAATCCTGATAGCAAATAGAACCATCTTTTTCACCTGAGAATGTGAAGAAAAATATATTTCTATTTTAATTTTAGATTTCAGATATATTCACTAAATTATTTCATTTTTTGTTTCATCTGAATTAACAGATAGCTTAAGTCTCCATATATTTGAGAAAACAAATGAAAATTAAGCATACATTATTCAAAATCATTCCTACAAGATTTTCTCAATTATTTAATGGCAAGTAAAAAATTTCATTTTTACTAAAAGATACCGTATTGCAATACTGTGACCCTGCAGATCAGTATTAACTTTTCCTGTTACTTCTTAGGAAAGAGTTTCCTTTTGGGCATTAATAAAATACTACATTTCAATGTCTTTATCCCCTTTATAAAAATATACCTGAGTAATGCATCTGGAACATACCCCTATTCAGCATTTTGTAATACGTGCAAAAACTTAGAGATTTTAACCTGCGGTTTTGCTATTTTCAAAAAGGCATGGCTGCTCTTTTCGTGTGATCAAGAGACTTCTGGAGACCAAGGTGAGAAAAGGTTCTGAGAAACACCACAGAAAAGCTGCTGCTCTTTGCATTTAATGTAAATACCACTTTCATTCCCTTTAATTAAAAAACTAATGAAACAAAAATCTTCTGCAGTCCTAAAATAAAAAAATGTAAGTTTTTTTTTTCAATACGAAAGTTGATTGCAAAAAACTATTTTGTGTGTAGAGATGGTCCTTCCACCAATTATTTTTAGCATCATGCTATTTTCATTTAGAAAGGTCAGAGGAATTCTTTGCTCAAACCAATGTGATTTTTCCTAACAAGCTTACTATGCTAAGTGATCCAACAGAATTGCTCTGTATGTTAATAAGGAGAGTAAAGGGCATTACCTGACAGAACCATTCTTTCAATGGTAGTTCATTCCAAGAGATGAATTTCTCTTTGCTTGTCCAGTGCCACATATATATTATTAAATATACAATGTAGACTCCATCCCATTGAATTCTTACATTTTGCTGTTTTATTAATATTTGGAAACAAAATATACCATGCCACCCATTAGTAATCATGGTGATGAAATCGTTAGTCCATATTAGTAGCAAATCCGAGTCATTAGAGAGCCATGTTCTTTTCATCTTCTCCCATAGGGTGGTTTGTTTGTTCAATCCTCCAATTTGCACAGTCATTATTCTCCCAAGCCTCTTGCCCTCTGTCACATTTGTTTAGTGCCAATTCACTATCAGAGGAACAAGTTATTTCTTGGTGGGCACTGAAGGTTAGTTAAAACAGAATCACCATAGCCCCCAAAGCACAACTCTCTCCAGCTGCATTTAGAGAGCTCCCCAACAGCAGAAAGGATCAAACTATGAGATCTACAAATCTAGCCAGAATGTCTTTTACACAGGGACTCCTCACACAGCAGTGCTGCTATTACCCAATTCCAAAAAAGTCAGAGGAAAAATTTTCATTATTTCCTACGGTTTTTAGACTGCTGTCTCCTAATGACGTTATAAATATACAACTCACTATTGTTTCAGCACAATGTTTTATGCATGATATTTTTAAGAACTGTACAAAACACAACATTAAAATTCTAAACAGAAAAATAATAGCATTATGGCTCATTACATTCTATATTGTGGGAGTCTGAACTTTGAGTAACTGTACTGTCATCCTGTCAACTCACTCTAAAAGATCTGTTATAATGTTTTACACAATGTCATTCATTTCATAGATATAACCAGACTAACGTGTTCCAGTTCAAAAGCAGATCATAAATGTTCAAAAATATTTTCACAGTCACCTGTACTGAAAAGGGCTTTGCCAATTACCATAACACTAACAGAAGTTCTGCTTCTACTTAAAGAGTTTTGATCAAATATAAAACAGACATTATAAACATTTTGATATTATTTTTCAACCTTATCATTACTTTCCTAAATTTTCCTAGAGGTGGAATTTCAAAGATTTCCTAGAAGACCTGGAGGAAGATGACGGAAACATTTCTTTGAAAATATGTATTGCTTTTATGGTGAAATGAATGGCAAAATAATGGGAGCAAATAGACCTAGAGACACCTTTACCCTGGGATGTCCATAGAGCCCTTATACCATTATGTCATGTGATATTTCATGACTCTTTGCTGTCATTTCACCATCGTTATGCAGTCCCTCCCATCGAGCTTTGCTCTTAACTGAAGGATCATTTACCATCGATGGTTTGTTCTGAATTTAATTCTATTATGCAGCACATATTCAATTAAGACACATGCTGAGGCAGGACTCTCTTGACTTTTGTAACTGCTTATTAAATAGCCAAGATGTTGAATAAGGGACAAGCAAGAAATTAACAAACATGTGTGATGCGGCTTTGAAGAGCAGCCAGAATAATACCAGGTTGAATTAATTATCATGTTAAGTATATACAGAAGGGGAAGGTAAAATACCTGCTATTTATACAGACAAATCTTATTTAAATATATATGCTTAAAGATAAGCACTTCCAAAGTATTTTCATGAACTCTGAATGGTACCATACTGGGCATATTTTAAAATCTGGGCTTCAAGCAACATATTTTCTCCTAGTAAATACTTTGTAGAGTGACAATATTACTTTCATAGGGAAATATTTTTCTTATTCTTCAAGAAACATTGATGCACTCCTAAAAACACGAAGACGGAACAGAAATGCATTTATACACACCTCCATTCCCTTACTCATAAAGAACATAGAAAACAACACTGCCTTACTGAAAAATCTTCAAGTGGCATATTTTCAAAATACCATCAAAGAATTAAAAGCAGGAAGGACAAGAGAAAAATAATAATCCCTGAATCGAGTGGGTAGCTCTTTAAGAGATAGGCATTACTGCATGAAAATGTAAAAGATTGTTTGTATACTTTGTTATATTTCTGTCAATATTGTTAGGAAATGTGTCAGATGACTCATGGAAGATTCATAAACTTATTTTGTATCACCTTAATATGAAAGACTATTAAAATAAGATTTCTGTGCTGTTACTTATTCTTACAGAATCCATTCTGTTTTCCTATGCTCATCACTTATATACTAATTTATTCAAAAATACTTATTGCCTGTTTCTTTTGTTGCAGACAGCATGCAAGGCACTCCAGTACAGAAACTGCTTCTATTACTGCACATCCTCTTAGTGTCCATTCCACTGCTATTTGTGGGTCTACTAAATACTAGGCACCATGCGAGTTGCAAGGAGTATAATAGAAAATTACAAAAACAAGAAATACAACCAACCACACATACACACACAAACACACACATATGCAACAATAGCCCTCAAGAGTCCATATTCCAGAAGTTGGTACAGATAAATAAAAATAGCAGTTAAAATGGGGAAATCACCCGTGTCAGAGAAGCACAGAAGCATATAAACCAGAAATACATATTTTAATTCAAATTCCTGCAAAACTATTTAACACTTTTAAATTTAAAGACTATTCTTTTGGTGGAGAAGATGGGAGAGAAAAGAGAAACCTTTATGTAATTTTAACACATCACAATGATATGTATATACATTTTTCTTCAAAATGCAAAATGCAAAATGCAATTTTATTGTCAATTACATAAGCAGTATATGTCTGGATGTGGGTTTTAATTTAATTGATTTTGTGACATTAATGAAAACCAGGAGATTAAATATAAACCCTATAAACCTCTCTAGCTAAGTTTGCATGATGATTTCATGCCTTGACATATATTATCTGTTTAAAATATAGAACAATGATAGGGAAATATGAAGAGAGAGAAACCGCATTAACGCAGCAGGACTTAGACACAAGGTTGGCATCTCCAAGGACCAGACACAACGCCTGCCCTTCTGTCAGGTTCTTTTCCCCAGGCTGGCAGTGGTACCAAATTTGCTCCTTCAATGACTCTATGGGTAAGGCAGGAACCAGAATTAAGATCAGTGCTTGAAGCCACAGGTTAACGTACAGACCCACATAAAAATCATTCCTGAAAGGAGACATTTCTTGAAAATTTTTCTGACCTATTCCCTGAGGCTCTGTATTTGCAGAAAACTGTTGAACTAGAGAGATGGGAAGAAAAAAAATCATAAAAGCACAACCAATCCAAACATAAACTGACTTAGGTACAGAATTCTTAATATTTCTAATTATCAAAACAAAGCAGGAACCCCCAAAATGCCAGTAGAGTAACTATGTCTAGAATAGTAGTACAGAGAGCAGATGGAGGAAACAAAGTGGTACATAGGGATGGAGAAAGAGAGGAAAAGAAATAACCAACCAGAATGATAACTCTGAAAGCAAACACTACCACTCCAAATGTCTCTGAAAACTATGAATGAATACAAGCTTAGGAAAGGCAGAAAAATACCACCACCAAAGCAATCATTGAGCCATGGATTCAGTCTAGATGAAATTGTTCTCATAGATGTGTCTGAACAAGACTTTAAAAGAAGATGTTTGGGATGCTCAACAATAAAAATAAAGGTAATATTAAAAAAAACAAGAACTTACAGAAGAAGGTAAAAATAAACAGTTGGATACTGAAAAGAAAAAAAACTAACCATAAATATTGGAAATGACACCTGTAATTAATGGAACAATGTTTAAAACAGGATAAAATACCTACACTGACAAAGAGGAGAAAATTAGTGACTTGGACGATCAGAATAAAGAATCCAGAATGAAGGACAATTGCCATATCTAAGGGAATGGCTATAAGACTGCTTAAGAGGTCTAACCAGCCACTATAGAGGTAAGAAGATAATGAAGTAATAATTTCAAAAGGATAATATGAAATAAATCAACTAACCTACACTTTTATGTACAACCATTATTCAGAGCACTTTCATGCAAAGACTAATAAAAATTACCTACATATTCTCGCTGAAAGAATTACTAAAGGATATACTTCAGCAAGAGAAAAAGATTTACCTAAACTTTATATGGCAAACAAAGGACTGGGGCCAAGTAACTTTGGAAGAAGAACAGGGTAGGGATGCTCTGCCTTACCACCAGTCAAGGCTAATTATAAATCTGCAGTAATTGTTATATATACTGCTAATACAGGAATTGGCAAATGAAGACTATAATAGAAACGGATGACCAGAAATATGCATGTATGTATTAATCTTGATGCACAATAAAAGTGGCACTATGGATGAGTGGAGAGAAAATGGACAATATTCAATGATGCTGGGAAAACTGTTTATTCATAAGGGAAAAAAAATTATGTCACACTATGCTAAAAATGATTTCCAGGTCCATTAAGAGACATCCAAATGGAAGGGAAAAACTTTAATACTTTAAAAGAAAATAAAGGCAAAAGTGAGAAATAGACTCACATGTGAATGAATTGAAAAACTGGCAAAAGACCCCTCTCAATTAGAGGAGGAGTGGGCATCACCATCCTAGAATCCTTAGGATTGGGGAATAAAATATGGATTACAGTAGACTTACCGGTATTCCACTACAGACTTACTGTGATTCTAGCAATGGAAGAAATTATATCATGGATGTGGACACAGTGGCCACTGGACGTGCTGAAGTCAGGGAGAGGGAAAAAGAGGTGTAATATGGGGACATTTTCAGGACTTGTAATTGCCCTGAATGACATTGGAACGACAGATACAGGCCCTCATATATCCTGCCATAACCTACAGAACTGAGTGGGAGAGAGCGTAAACTACAATGTAAAGTGTAAGCCATGCTTAGTTGCAATGCTTCAAAATGTGTTCATCAACTGCAATGAATGTACCACACTGGTGAGGAAAGTTGTTACTGTGGGGAGAAGTGGGAGGTGTGGGGAGTGGGGCATACGGGAATCCCTTATATTTTTTTATGTAGCATTTTATGTAATCTAAGTGTCTTTTAAAAATAAATTTAAAATATATTTTAAAAAAGAAAAATTGGCAAAAGATATGAACAGATAATTCATAGATCAAATACAAGGGCCAATGAATATGAAAGATCAATCATGAAAAGCAAATTAACATGAGCTATAATTTCACACTCATCAGACTGAGAAAAAATTTAAGTGTCAATATCAAGTTGACAAAATATGAAAAATAGGGGATGCATACATCGCTATTGGCAGCATGTATCACTGAAACTATTTTGAGAGCAGTTATGGCAAACTGATATATTGTTCTCCAATATTTTCTCTGTGTTTGAAATATTTCGTAATAAACAAAATGTTAGCATATATAAAAATACCTCCCTTTAAATTTAAAAAAATTAATGGACATAATCTATCCTTAAGAACGAATCCATATGCCCACCATGTGTATCTGAAAATTCTTTATTGATGCATTTTTTTTTTTAAAGATTTATTT
>JAQZBX010044183.1:0-21433 GCA_029593785.1 Cabassous unicinctus
CAAGCATCACATATAGGTTTGAATAGAAGGGACTGATGGACCATGTGCAGGGAGGACTTATTTGAGTCTGACTCTGTCACTCTCAGGAGCACAGATTCCAAAGAGGAGCCCACTAATAAGGCATCAATCTCTGGGGCTATCCCCACTTATATAGGACCTGGGTGTCTCCAGAGCCCTCAGGAGCCCCTCTGTATGGGGTAACATCCACCCTGGTGTTCTATGAGATCCTACTGAGGTATGCGTAATCATTACCTCTGGGATGACCTCCCGACTCTCTTTGAAGTCTCTTAGCCACATAAACTCATTTCTCTTTACTCTTTCCCCCTTTTATTCAAGTTTTTTTTTTCCAATCATGTTGCCAGTTGGCACTTGTTATTAATCCCTCGTTGCTAGGGAGGCTCATCCCCAGGAGTCATGTCCCACGTTGGGGGGAAGGTAATGCAATAAGAATGCCTTTTAATTCCTCTTCATTAGTGCATTTCTTTAAAATGAGGTACTCTATGTCTTAAGATACAACTTCTGTGTTTTGAAGGGTTCTAAATTTTATGTTAAATTAGTTACTGTGCATTCTTAACATGCTAATGAACAATATTATCTTACATTTGCACAAAGCTCAACCATAGATTCATAATTCATTTCTACTATTCAAGTAATTTAAAACTGAAGAAATGAAGGCTGCTGATTTAAAAAGTCAAGCAATTTTCTATGACCTAGCAACTTTCCCTGGTTTTTCTTCAAATGAAAAATACCTGCTGATTAAGAATGGTAAAATCATGGTTTTGTGAAATTGAAATGATTTCAATTTTCTGATTAAACTCCCTTGGAATCTTAAACTTATTTAATTCACCTTCTTACTGAGGATTTTTTTAATTGCAAAGCTTCACTTCACATGCTTTCAGTGGCTCTATTTGCCTCTGTTTTTTCCTGGACAGTGTTTATCACTCAGTACTGTATTTCTTTATTAGAGTTGAAATTAGATTAATTTTATAGTAATTTTTTACTTACTTTTCCTGTTCCTCTACTTAGAATGAGAAATCTGGAACTTACTATCCAATAGCACTTTCTGTGATTAGGGAAATTTTCTCTATCTCTGCTGCCAGTATGAATACATGGCCTTGGAACACTTAAAATGTGGCAAGAGAGGCTGAGGAACTGAATTTTGAATGTTGTCAAATTTTACTTAAATTAGATTATATAGCCACGCATGGAAAGTACATCTCTAGATACATTGCTTTCATCAAGATCAGAGAGAAGAGAAAAATACTGACTTACCTTCCTGCCTCATAGGCAACATACCACCTGTACAATTTCTTTTCACAAACTTTTGGGATAAGAACTTTGGGTAGTAATGCTTGTTTCTGCATAGTGATGAAGGCATACAAGGAAAACTAAATATGTTGTCAATTCATGTTTAGAAAATAGTCAGCTATATATGGAAGTTGATCAAGTAAGGTAGTAATGGGATAGACAGAGATAGTGTGGAAGGAAGGATAGAAAGATATAACCTAGAGAAACAGCAGATGAAACCCTGGCAACGAATTTATGTCTATTGAAAGAATGGATAGGTATTCATTAAATTGGGTTGGCTTGCAGTCTAATCTTAACTTTTCTTTTATTCATCTTTCTTTCTTGTTTTCTTTGAATAGAGTAACCAGCTTTTTATTAAACACTACCCCTTGCACCCATCTCCCTCCCAACCTCTATCTAATCTGCTTTCTATCTCTGCTACTAGAATTTGCTATTTCTTGTCATCTCCTATAAGAGATTTCATGCAATTTGTGTCCTTTTGTCTTATTTCACTGAGCAAATGTTTTCAAGGTTCTTCCATATTGCAGCATCTCCCATACACTTCATTTATTCTTATGTCCAAATAATATTCCATTGTGCATAGGTACCACATTTTCTTTATCGATTCATTTGTCTGTGGAAACTTGGGTTGTTTCCACTTTTAGATAATGATGTTACTCTAAATATTGGTATACAAGCATCTGTTTCTGACCTATTTTCACTCTCTTTGGATATACACTTAGAAATGGGTTTGTGAGATGCAATGGTAGGTCTATGTTTAACTTTTTGAGGAACCACCATATTGCTTTTCGCAGTGGCTGCATCATTTTAAATTCCCACCCACAGTGCACTAGTTTTTGAATTTCTCCATATCCTTTCCAACAATTGTTATTATCTGTTTTTTAAATAATACCAATCCTTGTGGATATGAAGTGATATCCCATTTCGGTTTTAACTTGCATTCCCATAATGGCCAATGATTTTGAGCATTGGTTTATTAGTCATTTGTATATCTTCTTTGGAGAAATATCTATTCAAGTTGTTTGCCCATTTTTTAATTGGGTTGTTGGTCTTTATGTTGCTGCATTGTAAAATTTCTTTATATTTTCTGGATATTAAAACCTTGTAGGATATATGGTCTGAAACTACTTTCTCCCATTCTGTAAGTTGTCTATTCACTTTACTGGTAATTTTTCTATGCAAAAAAATTTTAAATTTTGATGAAATCAACTGTATCTATTATTTCCTTTCTTGCCTATGCTTTTGGTGTCATATCCAAGAATCCATTGCCAAATATCTTTCTTGTTTTTTTTTTTCCCCTCTCAAGTTGTTGCCTCTCAGATCTCTGGTGATGAGACAGCTCTGTGTGTTTGAAAGTGCTCTTGAGATGAGAAGGTGCAGGATCATACACATTTATGCTTCCCTTTTACCTTTTATATGGTTTTTCTCCATTCCTTTTTTCAGTATGAACAGATTGGAGAGGGAGATGCTGAGTTGTCCCATGCTAGCCTCAGCTGAATTGATCAGAAGTAAGGGTGCAGACTACCATGATATTTTATTTTTGGCCTCTTCCAGCTAGTACAGTAATTTTTCTGCTCTGGAAAAAACCTGGAAAAAACAAAAGCAAAGACAAAAAACCATGAAGTTTGTGCTTTACCTTTAGCCTGCTGTATCTTTCTGAACCTCCTAAGACCTGCCTCATCCTCCCTGGCCAAACACAAAAGCCCTTTAACTATACAGTATATTTTATAGTGTTTTTCTGTTTTGTTTTTTTATTTTAAGTTTTTCCTCCTCACTATCCAATTAAAACTCTTTTCCTGTGTATAGAGGTTTACCTAGTTATCATATTAAAGTAATTCATATTTGATTGTGGGTAAAGTTCTCAGGGTTAAGAATAAATATCATAGGGAAATTCTACTATTCAAATGAATCTCTAAATAATGGAATTTGCTGATGGGTAACTTTGAGTAGAGGACTTCCCCTTGATTGCATCTTACTATTAATTTTATTCAGGTGTCCTGATTTAACCTGATTTCAGGTTACTTGTAAAGAAAAAGAAAGCTAGGTGGTAAAATTGTCTTCTGCAGTTAAAAATCCATTATGCCTTATCTTTGCTATAAAGCTGTGTCTGAGTTGGTGGCCTCTTAAAACACTAAGTGACCACTTCTAATTTAGGCAAGATATAAAAAAATAACAAAGAAGACAATTTAACTCACTTTACAGAAGTCATTCATTAAATATGCACCAGGAACTGGCTATGTGTCTGTCATTGTACTCGACCTTCACAGAATGAAAAAGATGAAGCCATTAGCCTCTTGCATCTGACAGGATCAATAGTTACTACATACACTTTGTAGAACTAGTGTGCTATTGTGGGTACTTCTATGACAGTGGCAGAGAGAAATCATTTATTAAGCCTTAGACAACGTCAGGACTTTATAAGGCATTTTGCATGTATAAAATTTAATCTCCAAAACAATCCTCCAAAGCAGGTATCACTGCCTCCATTTTTACAAATGTGGATGCCAAGGCTTAGGAAAGTTACCTGGATAGATGATAATATTGGGTCCTGATACTGGCGCAGCTTCTCACTCCAATGGAGAGTAGGGCATACATTTTCCTATGGAAATATGAGGACAAGGAGATGGTACCTCTTCTAAAAGATGATTGGGCTGCTAACCGAATGTTAATTGAGTAAGTATGTTAGTAATAATATGGTAGATGCTGCAGAAAACCAATGTAATTTTATTTTATTTTTTAAGAGACGGAAATACCTTAAATCAGCGTTTCCTAATCTGTTTTCCATAAGCTCTTAGTAAATATTCTCTGAAAAGGAGTTCCGTGAGTGAAGAATTCAATTTATAGGTATGTGTGGAGGAAGCTTTCCTCAAAGCTTTGAGAAGAATTGTGATAGACAAAACATCTGATATTGTTTAAAACAACCTTCCAACATTTGACCATGGAACCATGTTTATTTTCTTTTCCAAAGACAACCTATTAACATGCCTGTTCTACAGAACACATTTGAGAAATGTTTCATTAAACCAAAGGAATGCGTGATGTGGAAAATTCAGGTACCATATTGGGATTACAGAAAACATTTTTTCTTTTTTTGGTTGGGTTGTGGTCAACCATTTTATTAACTCTTCAAGTAATTACCTAACTCTGTTTAGTGGTGTCTGGGGCTGGGACCATGAAGGTATAATTAGCTAGTTTTCTGGGGAGTAATAGAACCAGTTGTTTGGTTTTTTGTTTGTTTGTTTTTTGTTTTCATTTATTCTGTAAATGCCCAACCATTTTAACTAATGAGATTAAGGTGAAGTACATCCATGTTATTTGCTCAATCTATGTACAGGCCAGACTCAGACAAAGTATTATGTGACATGACCAGACTGAGGGTGATCCTTCTTTTTAATAGCCTTCAAAGATGTGACCATTAAGTTTCATAGAACTAGAATAGAACAACAAATGTGACTATTAGAGATTTTTCCAACTGGTAATCAATGGTTTTGTTTACTGTTCCAGACTTTAAAAGTGCTGTAACTTCAACATTTGAACCTCCTTTTTGTGTGCATAATAAATATTCCTCCTCTGTGTAATTTTAACTAGATTGAATGATGCTCACACTTTCCAGATACCAGCTGTTGAAGCAGCAACTTTCAAATTATTTTGCAGATTGGCAAACACTTTCTATCATTGTGTGTGTGCAGCTGTCTCTTCAGTTCGCCTTGCTTTGCTTTTTTCAAAGTAGCTTGTGTACAGTTACAGAAGATTTGTTTTCGTCCAATAGGTTTGGCAATTAGTGCTTTCATTGCTTGAATTTTTGTTCAGTGTCATAGGTACCCAGTACACAAAAATAAAAGAAAATGTTTTGCACTGAGTTGAGTCATTTTAAAATTATTTATTCAGCACATATTTGTGTCTATTGTGTTGAAGGCACTCTGCTAGGTGTTTTATAGCCATTGAAGAGTAAATAGTACAAGTTAGTTGGTTGTTCTAGGAACACCAAAGTCCAAGAGGTGAGAGATAGCATGTCACTGTAATACAATGGAAGGAATCCTAATGAAGCTAGAGCATAGAGTCCAAAATAAGAGTATTTTCAAGTAAAACGCTAAACACAGGGTCTACATTGTGACCTTCACAGCCATGTTAAGGAGTTTGAAATGAACCTAATGTAACAGCATGCCTCTGGAGGATTTTCAACAGGGAGTGCCAAGGTCAGATTTATGTTTCTAGGGAAAAGTGACTCAGTATAGTATGGAGAATAAATTGGCATGAGTAAGTCTGGATACAGAGGAAACAGTAAGGATGCTATTGCCTAGTTAGATAACAGTGGCTTGGTAGGAAGGGGACAGTAGAAATGCATAGTTTCAGTTAGTTTTCTTATATGCGGCTTGTAGCTTATAGGAAGTTATTAGCCAGAAGATGATAGAATTTTAGAGCTGGAAGATCCACTAATTCAAGTCCTTGGCTTAAAGATGTGGAAACAAAGTCTCAAGGGAATTTAAGTCACCTAGCTATAAGTTTCAGAGCTAGTTAGTGGCATAGCAAAGATCAGAATCCATGTCTCTAGGGAAACATACCTGAGAGGGACGTGTCAGACCAAAGAATGACTCAGACAAGTCCAGCTTGGTGAGTAAATGAGCATTTATTAGGGGGCTATATGAGGTCCTCTTCCTCATCAGCAGGAGGAGAGATGACAGTGCTGAGCTCAATTGTCCATTCTTACTGCAAAACAAGAGGGATCTTTTATAATGCATGTCTAGGTGCAGAAAGGAAAGGGACATGAGGAACAGCAGGACTTCTAAAGAATTCAGTGTTCTGGCAGATAACCTTTAAAATGTTTTTCAGTAGGGCAGGGGATACATATTTACAGTAACTATATGGGAGAATCATAGATATGAACATAATCAACATAACAGGCATTCTTATAGGTTTCTAGGAGAAGAGGTCAAGAATTTATGGTACAAGGCTTACTGATCAGTCACAAGTTAGCAGTCATTTCTATTTAAGTCATTAACTATTTAATTCATTAAGTCATTAACTTAATGACTTAATGACTATTTAATTCATTAAGTCATTAACTATTTAAGAATGTAATGTTCTTGTGACTGGAGGAGAAAGACCTGGAAGAGTTTTGGTAGAAAATGCAAAGTCATCTGTGCCACAAAGGGCTTGGCTAACTGGTCTGTTTTCTTTTATTAGACAGGGCTTACATATTCCAGAGAGTTTTTCCATCATATTTGAGATAGTAGTAGGACTTCCTGAGGAGGGAAGCTTAATATTTTGTTAGCTACTATGTGGGCCTCTATCTGTCTAGAAATCAAACCTGTGGCAACAAGGATACTTTTCTATCCCATGGAATTATGCTTTATGTGCATTTTTCCCCGTATACCACTCTACTATCAACAACCTGTACTAGTGATGTAACTTTGTTATAGATCCTGAAAGAACATTGATATATTTGTGTTGTTAACCACAATCCTCGGCCACCACAGACTTCACTGTGTTAAACCATGTCCTGTTTTATCCTCTGTCTTTCATTCTAGCAAGGCATACAACCAAAAACTTCCCCTTTCAACCACGTTCACGCACAAACCTGAGTGCTGTTAATTATACTCACATTGCTGCCCATCCTCACCTCTGTCCATTTCCAAACCATTACAATCAACTTAATTAAAATTTCTCCATAAATTAAGCATTAGCTCACCATTCTCTACTCCTGTAATATCTCTTGGTAACCTATCTTCTGGACTACTTCCATGAGTCTGCTCACTACACTTAGGTCCTATCAGTGAAATCATACAATGTTTGTCCTTTTGTGTGGTATGTATTTCACTCAACATAAAGTCATAGAGGTTCATCCATGCTGTCACATGAATCAGTACTTCATTCCTTTTTACAGGTGAATAATATGCCAACAGATGCATATACCACATTTTGTTTACCCATTCATATGTTGATGGACACTTGGATTGCTTTCATCTTTTGGCAATTTGTGAATAATGGTGCTATGAACATTGATGTGCAATGTTCATAGCACCATGCCTTGCTTTCAGTTCTTCTGGGTATATGCCTAGTAGTGGGATTGCCAGATCATATGGTAATTCTATACTTAGATTCCTGAGGAACCAACAAACTGTCCGCTACAGTGGCTGCACCATTCTGCATTCCCACCACCAGTGAATGAGTGTTCCTAATAGTCTACATCCTTTCTAACACTTGTAGTTTTCTGTTTTGTTTTTTTTTAATAGCAGCCAGTTTAGTAGGTGTGAAATGATATCTCATTATAATTTTGATTTGCATTACTCTGATGGCTAATGATGTTGAGCACTTTTTCATGTGCTTTTTGGCCATTTGTATTTCCTCTTTGGAAAAATGCATGGTACAGTCTTTTTCCCATTTTTAATTGAGTTGTTTGTCCTTTTATTGTTGAGTTGCAGGATTTCTTTATATATGCTGCATATTAGACCCTTATCAGGTGTGTGGTCGCCAAATATTTTCTCACTTTGCGTAGGCTGCCTTTTAACCTCCTTGACAAACTCCTTTGAAGTTCAAAAGTTTTTAATGTTGAGAAGGTCCCATTTAAGTATTTTTTTCTTTTGTTGCTTGCACCTTGGGTGTAAAGTTTATGAAAGCATTGCCTACCACAGGATCATGTAGATGTTTTCCTACATTATCTTCTAAGAGTTTTATGGTGATGGCTCTTATATTTAGATCTTTAATCCATCTTGGGTTAGGTTTTGTGCCAATACCATGCAATTTTGACCACTGTAGTTTTGTAGTATGCTTTATTTTTTTTTTTATTTTTTTATTTTTTTAAAGATTTATTTATTTTATTTATTTATCCCCCCCTTGCCGCTTGTGTTGCTGTGTCCATTCGCTGCGTGTCTTCTCTGTGTCTGCTTATCTCCCCCTTGCTGTGAGGTCTTGCCGCATCAGCCCACGGCGCCGCGGGAGCCGGCCTGCCCTCACAAGGAGGCCCCGGGAAGCGAACCCGGGGCCTCTCATATGGTAAACGGGGGCTCTAGCCATTGAGCCACACCCGCTTCCCTGTAGTATGCTTTAAAGTCAGGTAGTGTTAGTCCTCCACTAGGTTAGGTAATGTTCTCTCTTCTTCAATTTTTTGGAAGAGTTTGAGTAGTATTGGTATGAGTTCTTTTTTGAATGATTGGTAGAATTCACCTGTGAAGCCATCTAATCCTGGGCTTTTCCTGTTTGGGGGTTTTTAATGACAGATTCAATCTCATTATTTGCAGTTGGTCTGTTTAGGTTTTCTATTTCTTCCTTCATCACACAAACACACAGTTTATGTGTTTCTAGGGATTAAACCATTTCATCTAAGTTGTCTAATTTGCTGGCATACAGTTTTTTATACTATCCCCCTATGATCCATTTTATTGCTATGGGATCAGTGATGATGTCCCCACTCTTGTTTCTGATTTTATTTGTTTGCATCTTCTCTCTCTTTTCTTTGTTAGTCTAGCTAAGGGTTTGCTGATTTTATTAATCTTTTCAAAAAGCCACCCCTTGTTTTTTTTTTTTTAATTCTCTCTCTCTCTCTTTTCTTTTACTTTCAATTTCATTTAATTTTGCTCTAATTTTGGTTATTTCTTTCTTTCTGCATGCTTTGGTATTAGTTTGTTGATGTCTTTTTAGTTCCTACAGGTGTGCAGTTATGTCTTTGATTTTAGACCTTTCTTCTTTTTTTTAAATGAAGGCCTTTAGAGCTATACATTTCTCTCTCACCTGCATCCCTTAAGTTTTGATATGTTGTGTTCTCATTTTCATTCACCTTGAGATATTTACTGATTTTCTTCCAATTTCTCCTTGACCCACTCATTGTTTAAGAGTATGTTGTTTAGCTTACATGTATTTGTGAATTTTCCAGTTGTCCACCCATTATTGTTGTACAGCTTCCTTCCATTGTGGTCAGAGAAAGTGCTTTGTATAATTTCAGTCTTTCTAAATTCATTGAGAATTATTCTATTCTATGACCTAACATTCTGCCTATCCTGGAGAATGATCCACGATAACTCAAGAATAACATATATCCTGCTGTTTATGGGTTCAGTGTTCTGTATATGACTGTTAGGTCTAGTTCCCTTAATGTATTATACAGGAGCTCCTTTTTTATTGATTCTCTGTCAAATGTTCTGTCTATTGCTGGAAGTGGTGTATTGAAGACCCCCCACTGTTATTGTGGAGGCATCTTTCTCCCCTCAGTTTTGCCAGTGTTTGCTTCATGTATTCTGGGGGACCTTGATTAGGTGCATAAATATTTACGGTTGTTCTTTCTTCTTGATATATTGCCTCTTTTGTTAATATATAGTGTCCTTCTTTGTCTCTTACAACAGTTTAAAACTTTTGCATTTAAAACCTATTTTGTCTGATATTATTATAACTACCCCTGTTCTTTTTTGGTTATGGTTTGCATGGAAAATCATTTCCAATGTTTTACTTACAATCTATTTGTTTTCTTGGGCCTAAGGTGAGTCTCTTATAGACAGCATATAGATGGTAATGAATGTAATCCATTAACATTCAATGTTACTACTGGAAGGCAGTACTTTAACCATTTTATCTTTAGGCTTTTATATGTCACCTTATTTTTGTTTCTCTTTCTATCCTTTTATTTACCCTACTAATAATCTTCCTTTCTACACTCTCATCTAGCTCTCTCTTCTTTCTTTTCCTTATAATCTACAGAACTCCCTGTAGTATTTCATGTATGATAAGACTTTTGTTGATGAATTCTCTCAATTTTTGTTTATCTGTGAATATTTTAATCTCCCCCCCATTTTAGAAGGACAATTTTGCTAGATAGAGAATTCTTCACTGGCAGATTTTTTTTTTTTTTCTTTCAGTACTTAAATAGGTCATAATACTGCCTTCTTGCCACCAAGGTTTCAGAAGAGAAATCAGCACTTAATGTTATCGAGCATCCCTTGTATGTGATGAACCTTTTTTCTTTTGCTGATTTCAGGATACTCTCTATCTTTGCACTTGACAATGTGATTAGTATGTGTCTCAGAGTAGTTCCGTTAGGGTTTACTCTGTTTGGGATATACTGTGCCTTCTGGGCATGTATATCCATGTCCCTCATAAGAGTTGGAAAATTTTCAACCATTATTTCCTCAAAACACTCCTTCTGTCCTCTTTCCCTTCTCTTCTCTCTCTGGGACACCCATAATGTGTATGCTTATGTGTTTTGTGCTGTCATTCAATTCCCTGTATCCCTGCTCAAATTTTTCTATCTGTTCTTCTATCTGTGAGCTATCAGATATCCTATCTTCTAATTTGCTGATCCTTTCCTCTGCCTATTCAAATCTGCTGTTGTGTGATTCTAGTGTAATTTTAATTTTTTTTTTTTTAAAGATTCATTTATTTTATTTATCCCCCCCTTGCTGCTTGTGCTGCTGTGTCCATTCGCTGCATGTCTTCTCTGTGTCTGCTTATCTCCCCCTTGCTGTGAGGTCTTGCCACATCAGCCCACGGCGCCGCGCAAGCTGGCCTGCCCTCACAAGAGGCGCTGGGAAGCGAACCCGGGGCCTCTCATATGGTAAACGGGTGCTCTATCCATTGCGCCACACCCGCTTCCTGCCGTGAGGTTGCTGCATCAGCCCACCGCACCACTCAGGCCGGCGTGCCCTCACAAGGAGGCCTCGGTACGCGAACCCGGGCCTTCCATATGGTAAACGGGGCCTCTATCCACTGAGCCACACCCGCTTCCCTAATTTTAATTTCTTCTATTGTGCCTTTCATTTTCAGGAGATGTGTAATTTTTTATGCATGTTTACAATTTCTTCAGTATGCTCACACAATGTCTGCTTAATATCTTTTATCTCTTCCTTCATCTTCTTGAAATGATTTTGGATATTTTTATGGACATCCTTGATTAGTTGTTCTGAATTCTACCTCTCCTTTGGCTTTGTAGTTTGTTCCTTTGACTGGGCCATATCCTCCTGTCTCTTAGTATGGCTTGTAATTTTTTGCTGTTGTCTCGACATATATTTATCTTGATGGTTTTCTGCTATTGGTCAGTTTCTCTCATTTGCCTAAATTTTATTTTTGTTTAGCTTTGTGTTAAGGCTCTTCTTTGACTTATGTTTCCACTTCTTATAAATCTTTAGAATTGCCCATGTTTAACTGAAAAAAGAAAAAAAGGAGGAAGAAATGAAATAAAAGGAAAATGAAAAAAGAAAATAAACAGTAGAAAAAAATAAAGGAAGTGGAGGGGAAAAAAAAGGAAGAATAGGAATTTAAAAATCCCAGGCTTCCCTCTGAGGCCACCAGCATCTGGCTAGGCCACTCCTTGCCAGCTGCCCATGCTACTTGCCCCTTGGCCCTGCTGTTACCTCGGCACCTGGTTGGGTCTTTCCCTTGCTGGCTGCCTGTGCCAATTGTCCTGTGGTCCTGCTGCTCCCAGGCACCTGGCTTGACCCTCGTAGTCTGCCACCTTTGCCAACTGCCCCGCAGCCCCACTGTCTCTAAATGCCTGACTGGGCCCTCCCCTGCCATCCACCCACACCAATTGTCCTGTGGTCCTGCCACTTCCTTTTTACCCAGCAAGCCTGCCTGTTTTCCTGCCACTTCTGAAGGAGGAGTGCAGCCTGCTACTCACTACTCCATAATTTAATATAATTATAAATTGCTAAAATGAGGTCCTATAGTAAAAAGGACCTGTTTAATGACAGCTGTCTCGGTCTCTTATTATTTAACTATGAGGAATGCTGCATGTAGCTCTGAATCTGCTTTATATTCTTTACTCAATCAGTCTCACTTGTTTGCATTATTCAGTGAGCATATATTGATCGCCACCTATGTATCGGAGACTATAATAGGTGTTGGGCAAACCTTATGAGTAAAGACCCTGTCTTTGAAGCTCTTGTAGGGGAAACACAGAGCAGCAGGTGGATATGAAGCCCAGAGTGCTTTGGAAGAGTACAGGGCATCCAACCCTTTTTGGGGAGTTAAGAACAGCCTCTTAGGTATGAAACTTTATTCAAAGACTGTCATCATTATAATTTCAAATTTTCTGGAATTGTAAGTTTTAAGAGCAAATTTACAAAGTTATTAAAGTTAGTCATCTTTGGCTCCTTCATGTTTAAATTTTAGTCCTTTCCAGGATTAGCCCTGGGCATGGACAGCAGATTGGTGCTCAGACCCAGAAGTTGAAACATTTTAAGCTGGTACCATTTTGGATTTCTTGAGCCAGCCCATTCTCTTCACTTTTGATGACAAGGATACTAAGCTCTGAGGCACTTCCTTCTGATTTTGATTACACCAACTTGCTCCCAAGGAGATCTTTGTCTTAAATATCTCTATTTGATTGGATTGCAATTATAAGTCAAACGTTCTCATCTGAAGAAAATATTGCTGCCTTCAGCTACATGCTGCTGACCTCTATCCAAGGATCTCAATATGCCTCTATAGGAAATGCAAGCACCACGGCAGAAATTGAAGCTGTTTACAAATTGTATATTCTTTATTCATTCATTCCTTGATTGCTTCTATGAGAATAATTTACTTAGCAAAATTTAGGATATATACATTTTTATAGATATAAAAATGATCTATAGGTAGTTTTAAACATGAGAAATCTTGGCATGTAAATTTTCAATAATATCATTCAGTTGCCTTCTTGCCAAAGTGTACTTTATTCAATGGGTTTTGCTCCTCAACTATCCCTTTCTTATCATTTTTCTTTGTCTAATCTAATTTTCTTCTTTTATTCCTTGCTTTAATCACCTCACTTTTACTTTTGCTCCTCTCCTGACCACTCTAACAATCCTCTGGGCCATGCAATCTTGTGTCTCAGAACAGCAGAGAATAAATAACCCAATAATTGTAAGGAAGAAACTGCGTTTCCTGGAGATGAACTCTTGCCAAAGCAGATGCAGGAAGAAAGCTGCTCCTGTTATTCTGGCAGAGTTGGGGGAAAATGCAGATGTCTCCCAAAATTATGCTTTCCAGATTTCAATGACACAGTTTAGCATTAATAGTAACACAGTTAAAAAGTACTACATTGCTACAATATCTTGAACACAGATGCTCACTATACAGAGAAGAAGATTAAATAAGTCAAAGCAATACAAATAAAAAAGCACTCAAGGCATACATATTCTAATGCAGGTTGATTATTTCCCAAAAAATAATACATAACTTTTGAGCAATGTAATGAACCTAACATCTTTTTTTTATTATACTTTACAAAGATGAATTGCATGTTAATTTTTGTTGTTGTTGTTCATCTTTTTGCTATTTTGCTGTTCTTTTGTTTTTATTTCATGTTAGGCCATTATATTTCCTATGAGAAATTATTTTTGAAATGATAATTTATCAGTGGGCCATTAGACACTTAATTTGTCTATTTATTTTTAAATGTTTGACTACAGACTCATTGCTCTTTTCTTACTGATTTGACAGGGAAAATTTGACATTTGACTTTACTATTCCTAACATATTCTTTTTATTAACTCCCCCATTTTTCAAAGTCATCATTGTTCTTTACATTTAAGTAACATATCTGCAATTGAACAATGTAAACAAAACAATAGCTCTTTTGTTTAGAATAAAAAAATTATTTTCTTGAAGTGGTCCTTATTATTTTTAAATTTGAATGCTTTTAGGTCTAACAATCAAGTTCCACTTTGAACAAGGAAACTACAGATTTCCATTGAAGTGTTCTTGAACTTTTTCAAATTTCTCTTAAAACTTCTGGATTTGCTACAACAGAGGACATCTTAGTATGGTGAGAAAAATGATGGGCTTTGAAACCTGAGAGCCTAGAATCAGAGTCGTGCTGCCTTCCCCTTGGTAGCTGTGTGACATTAGATGAGTAACGATTCTCACCAGCCCTCAGGATACTTTTTTGTAAAATAACCCAAATACCAGTTCATATCTGAGAAGAAAGTCATGAGGATAAAAATGAGACAACACATGGACACAATTTAGTACAGTCAAGCCCTAGGAAAGACTGCATAAAATGCCATTGGCTAATAATATTATTGCCATGTCTACAAGTTCTACTAGTTCCTGCATGTGACATCAGTCATGTATTTTCCAGCATCAGTGAAGACAAATGATGGATTTAGTAACAGTATTAGTCAGGGTTCTCCAGAGTAATAGAACTGTATAGCGCATATATGTGTGTGGCATGTGTGTATAAATATTAAGAGATTTACTGTAGGAATTGGATCATGAGACCACGGTGTATTAGTCAGGGTTTTCTCTGGCACATTAGCCTAACCATCACACATGGGAAGTGGCAAGTCTAAATTCTGTAGGGGTGGTCGCAAGCTATTCTGATGAGGGTGAGGTTGTCTTTCCCAGGAGAAGCTGGCTGGCAGAAGAAGAGGCTGCAATTCTTTGTGACTTATGAAATCCTCAGTTCCTACTTTAAGACCGCAGAATGATTGGATGAAGAGACTCCCCTCATGGCTGAGGACAAGCTCCTTTGATGAAAGTAACATGAAATGAACCATCACAGTAACATAGGCTCTTTTACCTTTGGGTTATATTCTCTTTGACAACAAAATCTGTCCTTACAATGTTTTTTCTTTTTTTTCCTTTTCTCCTTTCAATATTGGCTCTTGGAGGCCACTCACCTGTGCTCTTTCCTTAAATATGGCAGCGATATAGTAACAGTCAGCCATTTTTATCATTAGAAACAATAAAAATTAGTACCAGTTCAGTGAATTCATATTTTTTAAATATTTTGCCCACATATGTGGACTCTCTTTAAGAAATAAAATGATGTCAATATTTTACATTAAATACCGTGGGAGGTAAACTCTGTTAGCTATTTACCTTTTTTTGGTGCTGTGGAGGGGTAGGGAATATTTGCTTTGAGTAGTTGAAGTACTTTCGTATTCATTTTATTATTCCTTTCTTGATGAACAAGTAAGTGGTACTTAAAGCTATTTGCTGTTGTGGCACGATTTAGCAAAAGTCAGACCCAAACCATTTGATTTGTCTCATTAACTGTGCATTCAGCTTTATGCAAAAGCAAAAGCCCAGGATGCATAGTTTAACTCTGACCTTAACCTGCAATTATTTCTCAATGAAGCTCTGCAGATGCCTTTGTCAAGTATTTGTACTTTATCCATGCATTAGCTAATTTTCAAGTTGTAAGGTTAATCTTTATCTGTGTTACCTTTAAACTAAATACATACTGTTCCCTTTAGCACTTTAATGCTTTAGAAAACACGTTGGGGCGCACTGCCTTGCCTGAATATGTTTTGTCATGACCCTTCATTAGAGACTCTTCAAGATGTGAGCCAGTTGTATATTAAGCAGTGGTGATCAGAGCAGCCTGCTTCATTGAAAGAATCAGCCCAATATACATTACATGTGTCAGAGTTTCACTTTGCCAAAAGGCTCACACTAATATTCAGATCAGAGATGGCCTTTAGTTACTGTAGCCAAATTACCAAACTTTAATCTACATATTCTTCTTGGATCCCACATAGATGATTATGGAACATACCTTTAAAAAGTCCTTGCTGGCACACAGGGGGTCTATATATAATTGCTTGCTCTTTGAACATGCAAGATAAATTGATAGAAGTTGCATCATATTTTTTATGTTTGATAGACAGTCATCTAACTAACAATAAGTACAAAACACCTTCCTAAAGCACATAAAAGTATGATAAAATATCCTGTACCTTGATTTATTCTTATTATAATATAACATATATCAGGATGTATATGCATATTTGAGTATATTTGTCTGAATTCCTAAGGAAGCATGATAAAATATATGCATACTCTGTCTAAAATGATGAGCTCAATTTGTCATTATTTCAATGTATGAAATGCATGATTTATTCAAATTGAACTTATTGTATAAAGAGTTCAAAAAGTCTATTTTACTTCTCTTTCAGGATCATGTAAACAGTTCATTCATATAAGTAAGAAATAGAGACCCACTCCATGCTTTCTGCTTTAAATGAACTCTCAAATATAAACCTTGTAAGTCCTGTAGAATACAGTTTGGAGGATCATAAGAAGTAGTATTAGAGCAGAATTTCCAAGAGGATAATAGGAAAATCTTCACTGAGGGCTCATTTCTGATAGCTGGGGTGTCTATCCACTCCCATCTCTCTATTATAATGTCATGCATTTTTACTTGACATTGCTTGTCAGAGCATCAGTAAGAGATACCTTTGAGGAGGAAGGAATGGTCTTGACTAGCATGAATTTTAAAAAACAAGGACTATAAAATCAAGCGTACTAGAGAACCATTTTAAAAGCCACTTGCTCATTTAAAATTCCCCACATTTTTACACCATGTCACCTACCCATGGTGTGAAGGAGTAATAAGTAATCAGTGCTTATCCTTAATCCTTCAGGGTTGGTTTTAGATCAGGTTTTCATGGATCTATATGTATTTAACCATTTCTATCCCAACTGATCATATACACCTTAACTTTCATCTTTTCAGACTGAGATCTTATATTTTTTCTTTCTTAATTTTTTATTTGCTGCTCACAAGTGGCCCCTCTCCTCTGAAATTTTTGTTCTATGCAATTTTGGTTGTTTGATAAATAGTCATTTTGTGTGTGTCTTGTGTGTGTGTGTGTGTGTGTGTGTGTATGTGTGTGTGTGACTAAACTGGACAAATGTGAGCCCACTATGGTGTTTTACTAGAGGAGAATGAAATCTCATCTGGATTATTCCATGATTTTGTTTTCAGTTTTATTGCTGCATTTAATATTTATTAAACATCATCATGTTTAATAATTACTGAATACTAATGTTACATTACAGTATACAGTGTATGTCAAGATGACTGGTAGATGCCTGTTCTAAATACTGTAATGGTAAGCTTATTTCTGTAGCCCCTAAAGTCCTGTTATTTCAGCATTTACTACAATCAGTAGATTTTTTGGCATATGTAAGAACTTAGTAAACTGATTCAGGCCTTGAAGTAGTTTGTAGTACATTATTTAGTAAAGTCAACTTTTGCAGACAGAAGAAAATCAGCAAAATGCTATTTTTTAAAAAAAAAATAAAGGCTATTAGGGTCTAAGAAAATTTCAGATAGCATTTAGCATATGGCCTCTGGTTTTGCAGTTAAAGTCTCTGTTAGCGAAGTAAGCCTTCCATGGCCAGCATTTGGGAGGCACACTTAGGAAAGTAACATAATTTCCTGGCAAATGTGGCCAGTGGATTGGAGAGTACCATGCAAATTGAGAACTGTTGTGGATGTGGAATGAATGGGGGTTTGGTCTGGGTGCCAAGTCAATGTAAGGAATGAAAGCTACATCCCATGAAGATGGTTTAGTGACAACCCTGGCTTTCAGCAAGTTGATGAAAAGCTTTATTATTCTAATTCTGCTGCAGTTGCAGGAATTCTTTCTGGGGTTAAGCTTACCCAAGAGTATTACTTCATTTCCAAGTCTAAGCATCAGGTCCTGATAGATGGTATGACAAACTTAAACTCTGTTGATTTTGAATGGACTTTTGAAAATCAGCTGTATCAACAGAAGAGATGTTAAGATCCAGTGAGTTCTTTTTATTTTATTAATTCCACTTCAGACTTCTTTGAGAGGGAAGTATTGTTCAATAATGTCACATAGTATGTATTTTCTATATGAAATAATTACTTCTTTTACTGAATACAGCTACATAGGTTCGCCAACAATTTATATAAGAGTATCAGAATGTCTCCCATGTGTGACTTTCTTCCTTCTTTAGTCAATAACACCTAATGGGTATTGTCCATAAAGTGAGGTTGTCTTCTGTCTCTAAAGATATGTAAGAGGTTTGCCTGATTTTCTGTATCAACTCATCCCAGGCCCAGGCATTCCCAGAACTCTCTCCTGACTGCATTCTTAACTTGCTTGATGGAATCGTGTCCCTCTTCCTTACCTTAGACCTGAGGTTTTCCAAACCCCTCGATCTGCCTGTTCCCATCTCTGGGCCTCATTTGTTATCATTATCCTTATGATGTCTTTCCTGAACTCACTGTGCTAGTCCTAACTGAACAGCTAGCTATGGAATAGACGTAAGTTGGAAAAGAATGGGTCAAAATGTTTAACCTGCTCCATAACACTGTACACTTAGTTGTTAAAGATATGTGTTTCTTATTCCAAATGGAGCATTTTGTGTTATGATATATCTGGATACTGGCTATTTTGTGGAATTTTTTCAATGTTGATTATTAGCACAAGATTATTGGTGTTTTCCACTAGGCTGGTAACTGAGCTGTGTTTTATTTGTGTAGCATCAGAGGGTACCATATTATAACATTGGACCAAACAAAGAAACATTTTTATTCCCATCTAACAGGAACTCACGTAATTTCATTCAATAATGAAATTTTTAAGTTGTTTGACCATGTGATTACTGAAGTTATTATTTTGTAAAGAGGAAAGCTTTAAAAACCATGCCATGTGATTTTTAAATATATGTGCAATTCATGGAAAAACCTCAAATCTTAATATTTAAAAGTAGGCTAGATGTTGTTTTAGCTGATGTATGCATGGGAATTTTTAAATCTTCCAAGGTTTTTGGATACTATGGAACTTTAAAAAATTCAGTGACTGATTTAGACATGTGTCTGACTTTGCATAATCAAAATAATGCATTGAAATATTTAAGATTTTAATTATAATACTCCTTTCAAATTGATTTACATCTCGTGTTTGGATTTATCTCGTTATATCTCTGATAAGCTCCTATTCATTGTCAAGACCTAATTCACATATTACCAAGATACTTCATAATTAGGAGCAAAGAATAGAAATCAGGCAACTTAGTTTTGAATCCTAAGTCTGCTAATTTACAGCTTTGTTACTTTGGGCTAATCATCTAATGGCATAAATCTCAATTCATCTGTAAAATAGTATAATAAGAGATACTTAATTATATAGTAACTGGCCCTTTTTTGTGAATGCTAAATGATACAGTACATGATAAACACATATAGAGTGCATGTCACCCATGCCTCAGTTTTTTTGTGGACGATAGTTATCATTGTTATGTACTTAGGATTTTGGCCTTTTTAAAATTTCAATTATTTGTTTGTATGACTATATCCCCTACTGTACTGGAACTCTTTCCGGAAAACAATCATTTGTTATGCATTGATCTTTCTTCAGAACCTGACACATCTTGGAAACATGGTAGGTATTTAGTTAATTTAGAGTGAATAAACAAAGAATGCATTCCTTTATCAAAATGCCATCAGAGAGACTTAACAAGTATCCATTTGATCTTATCTTATTTCAGTGCCACCTGTCACCCATTATAAGGCACCTGATCTCCTGCAAATGAAGATCAAACTCATCTGAGAGCTTGCTTTGCCCAACACCTTTTATATTGAAATATTTTGTCCCCCAAAACATACTGCTGATTCTTGTGTCACTTTGCCTTTGTTCATACAATTTTTGGTAACTTCTTTCTAGAACTGTCCTTGCTTGCTTCTTTTGTCTAACTTACTCCCTCAAGATTCAACTCAAGCATCCCCTTCTCTCATCCGTGTCTAGGTTTAGATGCTCCTTTTCCATGCCCAGCTTTACTTACTTGTCATATGTCACATAAGGCTAATTTTTAATAATTTTTTTTTTTTTCACTCAGGATATTGTATTCTTTTCAAGGGCAGGCCTAGTTCCAATGTCTTAATTAATTTTGACTGTTTTGTCAGAGTCAGTTCTTAGTTTCCTAATAGGATTCAGTAAATATGTATTGAGCTGAACTGAATATTTTATGTAGAGTGATATTCTCTAGATACAGCTTCTTGACTTGCATTCAGAAGGACATGATTCCTACTTTTGCATTTGCCTTTGTAAAATGTTACTTCAAGCCCTGTATCTTAGCTGTCAAATGTAAGTTAAAAGTTGAACTCAGGAGATAAGTGGCTTTGAGATTTTAGCAAAGGAAAGAAAAAAGGATTTGGTTCTTCTTGAAACACGATCTCTAGCCTTACGTCTTTAGTGTGATTTTAATCATTGTGTAGCAAGAGATTTCTACTGCATCCTTACATTTTACAGAAAAAGTTTTTCCCCCCCTTACTTTTACTTTTACCTGGCTTCCTTGGAGCATGATATTTGAATGAAAAGTACACCTTAGGAAAAAATATATATTTCTTTTAAGGTATATGGTTTCCAGTATTGCATTGGCATAGGATTCAAAGGTTCTGTGTCAAATTTTGTGATGAAAAAATGTCTTTTAATAAACCAAGAAATGTTTTGAGTTCTTAGAAGATTTTCCTAAGCTCTCTTTCCCCAAATCTGGTATAATCTAAGGAGTTTGGGCACCATGAGATTTCGATCTTTTTTTAAAGACGTTATTTGGATGCAGCAAGATCTTACTTGCTTTCAGTGCATTGCAGCAGACTATATCTTCCATTTAAATTTTTTCTTTGAAAATGCTGTGAGTAAAATCTTTGGCTCTCTTCCCATGCCAGAGAAATCCTCTATACAGTAGTATATTCTGGCAATAATGAAAATAAAATACGTTGCTTATTTCTCATGTCTAACATTTGGTTCTTTACTGTTTGTGAACTACAAATCAGTTTTGTGATGATTGTTTTTCTCTTTTTTACCATAACTTTAACAAATGGTGCTATTGGATTAAATTGTATTTTAATTGAGAGAAATTCAATGTAACTTTTTCATAATACATGTTTTAATAAGAGGGGGCTTATATTATATGTTCAAATCAAAATCATACAACCCATTAATGTTACAAGAATAAATACTACACATCCT
The DNA here is from genome assembly GCA_029593785.1 of Cabassous unicinctus. Lineage (NCBI taxonomy): Eukaryota > Metazoa > Chordata > Mammalia > Cingulata > Chlamyphoridae > Cabassous > Cabassous unicinctus. The sequence continues at coordinate 21,012 of JAQZBX010044183.1, forward strand.
AATTGCCATGATAATTTATGACCATCATTAATATTTGAAGCACAGTTCTGTACATTGAATGCTTATGATATAGCAGGCTCACTGCTTAGTGATAAGAAGCATTAATTGTCAAAGTATTTAAAATAATTATTTTTATCCCATTTTATAGATGATAAACAGGGATGCAGAGAGGTCAGGTGACTTGTTCAAAATTGCATAGCTTAAAAGTGGAAACACGTTTTAATTTTTCAGACCAAAGTAATAAAACTACACTAATGGCATAGGCTTGCATTTGCATGTTTGTTTTATACTTAAGATTCTAGGTTGAATGTTTTTGTTTGGTTTCTAGACTGAATTCCTCAAAAATAGGCAAAATTATATTGACATTTAATTCCCTACTATCTATTACATTTTAGTGATGCACTTAATTCATGTATGTATCT
>JAQZBX010044184.1:0-21437 GCA_029593785.1 Cabassous unicinctus
TTGAGGGTGAAAGGATGGAAAAAATATATACCATGCTAGTAATTACCAAAACAGAGCTGGTGTGGCTATACTAATATCAGATAAAATAGACTTAAGTCAAAAACAGTTACAAGGGACAAAGGTGGTCATTACATACTGAAAAGGGAACAATTCAACAGGAAGCTATAACAATTATAAATATATATATTTATATACATAAATATATATGCACCTAACTGCAGAGCCCCCAAATAAATGAAGCAAATACATTGTGTTTTCCATATTTGGAAAAGATTTGAAGGGAGAAACTGACAGTTCTACATTTATAGAAAGAGACTTTAATTCACCACTCTCAATAATGGATAGAACATCGAGTCAAAAGATCAATAAGGAAGTGCAGGACTTGAATGATACACTAAACCAACTAGACCTACCATACATACGAAAATAGAATACACTTTCTTCTCAAGTGCACATGGATAATTCTCTAGGATAGACCATATGTTGGATCACAAAATAAGTCTCAATAAATTAAAAAATATTGACATCTACAATATGTATTCTCCGACCACAAATGAATGAAGCTAGAAAACAATAACAGAGAATGGGAAAATTTACAAATACATGGAAATTAAACAACATACTCTTAAACAACCAATGGGTTAAAGAGGAAATCAGAAACGAAATTAGGAAATATCTTGAGGCAAATGAAATGAAAACACAACATAGCAAAACTTATGGGATGCAGCGAAGGCAGGCTGAGAGGGAACTTTATAGCTCTAAAAGCTTATATTAAAAAAGAAGAAAGACTTTAAATGAGACCTCACCTCAAAATGGGAAGAACTAGAAAAAAAGAAGAGCAAATTAAACCTAAAGTGAACAGAAGGAAGGAAATTGCAAAGATTAGAGAGGAGATAAATGAAATAGAAAAAAAAATTAAAAAACAATATAGAGAATCAAGACCTAAATGTAAGAGTTAGAACGATCAAACTCCTAGAAGAAAATGTAGGGAGGCATCTCAGGGTCTTCTGGTTTCTTAAACTTTACACCCAAAGCACAAGCAACAAAAGAAAAATGGATAAATGGGACCTCATCAAAATTAAAAACGTTTGTTCCTCAAAGGACTTTATCATGAAAGTAAAAAAGACAACCTACACAATGGGAGAAAATATTTGGAAACACATATCTGATACAGGATTAATATCCAGTATACATAAAGAAATCTTTCTTTCTTTCTTTCTTTCTTTTTTTATTTATCCCCCCCTTGCTGCTTGTGCTCACTGTGTCCATTTGCTGCATGTTTTTCTGTGTCTGATTGTTTTCCTTTGTTGGGTCATCTTGCTGCGTCAGCTCACCGTGCCACACAGGCTGGCTTGCCTTCACCAGGAGGCCCCGGAAATCAAACCCGGGACCTCCCATATGGTAAATGGGAGCCCAACCAATTGAGCCACAGCCACTTCCCAGAAATCTTTCAACTTAAAAAAAGATGAACAACCCAATTAAAAAATGGGCAAAAGACTTCAACAGACATCTCTCCAAAGAAGATATACAAAAGCACATGAAAAGATGCTCAACATCATTAGTTATCAGGGAAATGCAAACCAAACCCACAATGAGATACCATTTCACACTCCTTAGAATGGCTACTATATTGAAAATATTCTCACTGACCTGATTTTGTGATAATCAAGATAGGCTAAACATTCGCTACATTAGAAACCATGCATGTGTCCCCAGACCTAGTTTTTCTCCCTAGGTCTGGTTTTTAAAATACTTGATAAACTAAGCCTGATTTATTATATGACCATCCTGTATGGGAAAAGACTGTAACTTTGGGTATCTTTGGTCAACCTTAAGAGATATAGCAGGGGGGACAGACGTGGCTCAGGTGGTTGGGCATCCGTCTCCCTTATGGAGGGACCTGGGTTCAATCCCCGGGGCCTCCCGGTAAAAACAAAAAAAGGAAAATATAGAATGCACGTGGGCCACCAGGCCCCATGAGCTGGTGCACCACCAGGCCCCATGTGTGGGTGCACCACTAGGCCCTGCAAGCGAGTGAGCCCCCCAGGCCCCATGCATAGGTGCACCGTCAGGCCCTGTGAGCAGGTGAGCCGCCAGGCCCCATGAGCCACACAGCAAGATGATGACGTAACAGGAGAGTGACACAAGGGAAAGCCAAGATGAGACACGCCGAAAAACCAGGAACTAAGGTGGCGCAGGCGGTAGTAGGAGGCCCCTCTCCCACATCGGAGGTTCCGAGGATCGAATCCCAGTGAAGACAGGAGGAGAAGGATGAGAAGAGAGGGCATCAACGGACACAGAGAGTTGCCCAGCAAATGGACGTAGAAACAGCAAAAACGGGGGGTAAAATTGGATAAAAGTAAATAAATAAATAAATCCTTAAAAAAAATGTATAGGGGAGGAAGATATGCACTATAGTTAGTAGTAATACTTTGACAATGCTCTTTCATGATTTGTTAACAGATGTTTCATAACAATGCAGGGTGTTTGTGGGGGGGTGATGTGTGGGAGTCCTGCATGATGCTATGCATGTTTGTTTTGTAAGTTCACGATGTTTACTGAACACTTATAGTTTATGTATGCTGATGTATGAATGATATACTTCAATAAACTGTTTAAAAATAAAAAATAAAAAAATAAATGATTGATAGAATTCCCCTGTGGGGGAGGGGTGAAAAAAAAGAATGGCTACTATTAAAAACATGGAAAATAGCAAGTGTTAGAGAGGATACAGAGAAATAGGAACACTCATTCATTGTTGGTGGCAATGTAAAATGTTGCAGCTGCTGTGGAAGACAGTTTGGCGGTTCTTCAGAAAGCTAAATACAGAACTACCATATGACCTGGCAATCCCACTCCTAAGTATATACAGTACACAAATGAATTGAAAGCATGGACTCAAACTGATATTTGTACACCTATGTCCAGAGCGGCACTATTCACAATTACCAAAAGATGGAAGCAACCGATAAACGGATAAATTAAAAAAAAAAAAAAAAAGACGTCCATCAACCAATAACTGGATAAGTAAAACGTGGTGTAGACATATAATGGAATATTATTAGGTCATAAAAAGGAATGAAGTTCTGATACATACTACAACATGGATGAACTTTGAAGACATCATGTTGACTGAAATACGCCAGACACACAGAGACAAGTATTGTATGAGCTCAGTGATTTGAAACAATTAGAATATAGGTTACCAGCAGATGGGTTGAGGAAAGGAAATGGGAAGTTAAAACTTAAAATGTACAGGGTTCCTTTTTGGAATGATGGAAATGTTTTGGTAATGGATGGTGGTAATGGTAGCACAATATTATGAACATAATAGCATTGAATGTGATTAAAAGGGGAAATCTTAGGCTGCATATATGGTAACAAAATTTTTACAAAAAAATTTTTAAGTCCATGGAACTATACTACACAAATAGTGACCTTAAGCTAAACCATGGACTTTAATTAATAATATAATTATTAACAATGTGCTATAATCAATTACAATAAATGTTCCATATCAATGTGCATTGGTGGTGGTGTGGTATATGGGAATCCTGTATTTTATGCATGATTATTCTGTAAATCCATAACTTTTCTAATAAAAGAAAATAAAAAAGAAGTGAAGTGCTAGTACACACTACAACATGGATGACATCATATTGAGTGATAAGCCAGATACAAAATACAGGGGCCAGGTGGGGGTGGAGAATAGGGGGTTAGTGTTTAATTGACATGGAGTTTCTGTCTGGGGTGACGGAGAAAAATGTTGGCAATGTATGATGGTGAAGCAGGCACAACTTTGTGAATGTAATCAATACCACTGAATTGTATGTCTGAAAGTGGATAAAATGGGAAATTTTAGGTTGTATATAAATTACCAGAAAAAGAGAAACAAACCATACAACTGTGTAACACAGTGAATGTAAACTATGAGCGATAGTTAGTTAATAGTATAATCATAATAATAATGTTTCATCAATTGTAACAAAGGTACACTAACGCAAAATGTTAATAGGGAAAACTGTGTGTGTGAGAGCACATTATATGGGAACTCTGCATTTTCTGCATGATTTCTCTGTAACCTACACCTGCTCTAAAAAAAGAAATAAGCAATGTTAAGAAAACAAAAAGGCAAGTTACTGACTGGAAGAAAGTACTCACAATACATATATCTCACAAAGAACTTGAATCCAAAATATTTAAAGAACTCCTACAACACAACAATGAGATGACAATCAAAAACAGGCAAGAGATTTGAACAGACACATCATAAAATAAGATATGCAAATGGGCAATAAACAGAAAAAGATGCTCAACATTATTATCACCTCAAAAATGTAAACTGAAACCATTTTGGTAACCACTATACATACATTAAAATTGCTAAAATTAAAAAGACTGAAAATACCAAGCGTTAATGAGGATTTGGAGCAACTCGAATTCTCATATATTGTTGGTGGGAATGTAAAATGGTACAACCACTTTGGAAAACAGTTTGGAAGTTTCTCATAAAGTTAAACATGCAATTAACATATAATCCAGCAATTCCACTCTTAGGTGTTTACCGAAGAGAAATAAGAACATACAAAGACTTGTACACAAGTGTTAACAGGAGCTTTAGTCATACTAACCCAAAAAATTCATCAACTGGTGAGTAGATTAAAAAAACAAAAAACAACAACAAAAAACCCCGTGTGCCTCCATACAATGGAATACCAGTTAACAATAAAAAGGAAGGAACTTGAGACACACAACTTGGATGAATCTCAAAAACATTACACTGAGAGAAAGAAAACAGCTACAAACTGCAGTGTCTGATCAGACAATACATAACCAGTACATACTGTATGATTCCATTTATATGAAATGCTAGGAAGGATAAAATCTCACCAGTAGCAAGAGAAGGCAAATCAGTGGCTGCCCTGGAGCAGAGATAGGGGGTGGGAATGACTGGGAATGGGGTACAAAGGAACTTCTGGGGTACTGGAAATGTTCTACAAGGGGTGGTGGCTAGAATGGGAGTATATACTTGTCAAAAAATTGTACAATTAAGGTGGGTACATATTATTTTATATAAATTATACTTCAATAAAACAGATTTTTAAAAATAAATAAAAATATCCTGTTTAGAATTTTTAAAAAACAGCAAAAGATTGAGAACAAGACCCAGCAGTGTGAGTTCAAAGTTTTTTCTCTCTGCTAAATTAACAGCTGAACTAAGGGAAGAAGCTGGACTTAAGAATTCTAATTCAACCTTTAAAAATGTACCTTGTAGTATTTCATATACACACAAGAATATAACATTTATATAAATTATGAAGCACCATAATCCAACTATCAACCCTAATTTATCTGCTCAAACTTTACATACATCGATGGAGCTCTCCATGCATTCCTCCCATCCCCTGCTCAACTGCTCCCTGTCCCAGAGGTAACCATTATCCTGAACTTAGTGTTTATTCTAACTCAAAATTTCTAGGAGCTATGAAAAGCTGAGAACATGGCCCCACCAGAATAAGGATTACATTTCTCAGCTTCTCGTGCAGACAGGTCTGGGCATGCAATTGAGTTCCTGTCAACAGGTGAAAGTGGAAGTGGTGGGGCCAATTTCCCACAGGTGTTCTCAGAAGCAGGTGGACCGCCCTTTTCCTTCCTTCTCTCCCTTCTTGCCAGCTGGATGGCAGACGGGGTGGTGGGAGTCAAAGCAGTCATACGGATGCCAGGTGTCAAGGATGGCAGAGCAATGAGCTGGGTCCCTGATGACTGCTGGCCACCATGGCAGCCTGGACCGCCTACATTTACGTAACAGAGAAATAGTCGTCTATTTTGTTTAAGTCACTAATTTTATAGCAGGAGCTTATAAAACTAATATAGCCTGCATTGTAAACACAGCCGCAGCATTAACTACCATCAATACCAACGACTCTCTCTCTCTATATATATTTTTAGGAAGTACCAGGAATTGAATCCAGGACCTTTGTACATGGGAAAGAGGTGCTCAACCATTGAGCTACATCAGCTCCCCCCAAAGACTTTTTTTTTTTTTTTAAGTATTTATATATTTATTCTTTTATTTTATTTTTTTATTTTACCAGGAGGTCCCGGGGATCGAACCCTGGTAGACGGATGCCCAACCTCTTGAGCCACATCTGCTTCCCCCCAAAGACTCTTTTAATGGCTAAGAAACTTAAAGAAAGGTTTTCTTTATTCAGTTCTTTCCTGTAATACTTAACTACTTCAATATCCACGAGTAGCATTTATTTGGCACCCACATGGCACCATAAAATAACACAAAGCAAACAAAATGGACATGGTTCTTGTCCTTGAAAATCTGCTAATCTAAACCAGTAATGAAGAAAAAGAAGAAAAATACAATTTTCTCAAAATTAGTGAAATATTTTCCTCATTTGCAAACCAGTAACATTTATGTAGCAAGAAGTGAGATTTGTGTACTAAACTGACAGAGAAAGAGAAATGGCAGAGACTTCCTATTTCGGTCCCTAAGGGGGATCCAGAGGCTGTCCATCCGTGCTTCCACAGTCCGTTCCTGGCCCTTGGCCTTTGCTGCACCCTCTCCTCTTTTCTGCCCTTAGGCCCAGCCAAGGCTAACTGCCCCTCAAAGCCCAGTTCAGGTCCTGACCCCTCCGTAAAGCCCTGCCCAGAGACTAGCACTCTGGGAGTTTCCTTTGTTTAAATTCTTAAAGCTCTCGACATTCTTACCATACAAGATGGTATGTGTTAGTCTTCTCTGCACTTCCACAAACAGGCTTCCCTCTGTGATTAAATGGTGGCCTCACAGAAGGCAAGGTCTGTCCCCTGCTTCCTCCACAGCATTCCCAGAGCAGCCTGCACGGGCCAAGCACAGAGAAGGCCGCACTGCCCCACTACTGCACTGACCAGCCACTGCGGGTCGCTCGCCCAAGTTGAAGGTATTCCATGACACCCTTCAAATCTTCAAGCACACTCCCTCCACACTTATCCATTCAACAAGCATTTCTAACACACCTACCAAGTCAGAGCCTCAGGCCACAGATTAAAATGAAAAGCTCAGGGAACTCACAGTTTAGTAAGGGAGACACTGAAATAAACATTTAAGCATGGAGGGGGAGAGAAGAGAAAAGGGGGGCTAAGAGAGCCAAGGACAATCACCACCCTAGGAGAATGCAAGCATTTGAGAGGTTCCCGGGGGGCTGCAGCTGACCCCAGCCCGAAGAAGAGCAGAGGAGGGAGGAGGCATTACAGGAGGAGTTTCTGGACAACTGCCTCAGTCCACGCCCGTCCAAGGTGTCTGCCTTAAGTCCCCACGCTGCATCTGCTCAGACAGTGCAAATAATTTTAGTAGTAGTCTAAGAATAGTGTGGGCAAATAGGTAATACAGCCTTGAAAATAATTAGATGCTATATTGCAAAGTGAAAAACATCAAGTGCTTTTGACTGTCCACTGATCTGTGTCTGGGTGGTGACCTCGCTGCTGCTGCCCTGTCCAACTGTCCCTTCTGACATGCCCATGCCATGCTCCCAACCCTCTGAATAACTCAAAGTTTCTTAAACTTATTACATAGTGGCATGTTTATGTGCCTTTGCCTTGGCCTAGAATCCTCCTATTTACCTTGTCTGATCACTGAATCGATTGTCCACCCTGACCCAATTAAACATCTGTTCTCTGAAACTTCCCTTCACCTCTCCTGTGCCTCCATCTTCACCTGCATGTACCTGCCATGCATTGCTGGGTTTGCATAATGGCCTCTCCTCCTAGGCTAGAACAACTTGAGAGGACCATGAGGCCTTATCAATTAATCTTTTCACCCCTGGGGTCCAGCACAGTGCCTGGTGTATAGTACCCATTAAATAACAAATGTTGCTCAGAGAATTAAGATAATCAGAGATTAAGTATATTACTAAACAGGGCTATAAAAGAAGCAAAATACGAAAAGAACTCTCTCTCATGATTTCTAATCAAGCGGTTCAAAGCCTTTCACCAACCTCAGACACTGGCACCCTATTTTAAGAACAGACAACTGAAACACAAGCTATAGGTCAGTCCGTCAAAGGGCCTAAAGTGTTTATCAAAGACAGTGAGGGAAAATTCTCAAGCCTTAGAAGAAATTATCATCCCTACAAAACTTACATTGGCCCTCCCTATTTCTCAAAGCGTCTTTGCGCCTTGTCTTTTGGGGAGGAGGAAAAAAGAAAAATCAGTTCAGAGCAAACCGAGCAGCCAAGCATTTATCAGGCCTCTATGTCCAGGATTGTATTAGGTATTGTGTATAGACACACACACCGATTCCTGATTCCAAATCGAACAAAAGGAAACCAAAACGAGAAACAGGATGTCAAATTTCCTCTCAAATCATGGCTGACTTTACCGAGGCCTACCCAACGTTCTTTCAAGCCCAGAGAATACTGGGTTATTCTCACACCAGGTGACATGAGCTTCCCCTTGGTGTCAACCTCCTACCATTTTCACAAAGCCTTCCCTGACTTCTCCAGCCCACATTAATTTTTCTCTTTTCTGTATTCTTGTGGAATTTCTTGTCTGTATAATTAATTTTGGCATTAAATCATCATGCCTTATATTATTATCCTAAGAGTTTATCTTATCATTTGCAAAGTGCCTGTAAGATTCTTAAGGACAAAATCATGCTCTGAATCTCTCCCATGATCCTGTGCTAAGCATACAGGAGGTGCTTAATACACACTGATGGACTGAACTGGCACATTCCAGTAGGCATCTACATTCTCTTTGCTAGTGTCTGCACTAACCAACATCTCAAGGACAACCACCTTCACCATGGCAGAGACATCATAGGGGGCACAGGGCAGGACATCTGCCCCCAAGCAGGGGAGCCGACAAGTTGAGGTGAAGGTCCATGAGCACTAAGCTCCCTGGCGTGGTCTCAGAAAGGGTATCCTTCCCTGAGGCATGAGCACTTGGGGCTGAGCCCAGGGAATCCTGTTTACTAGGCTGGGGTACAGAGATGGAATGTCTTTAAAAAGCCAAGACATGGAAAGGAAAAGACTGCCAGGGATCTAGATGTAAAACTGGCAGGAACACACATGAATGGAGGCCATAAATCCCTCCAGGGACATAGACAATGCCTCAGTGATAAGCATGCAGATTGCACACCTAGTTCAGCAACTCCCCTGAGTTTGCTTGTAATTAAGGGGGTTAGAAAGGTAAAAAATATATATATAAACCCAATTAATCATTTAAATATTTAAAGTCAGATTTTTTTTTCCCTCACTCTAGGATTAGTATATTTCATAACGCCAGAAGCAGACAGCCCTGGTTTTTACTGGGGTTCATTTGAGAGCATGTTTAAACTAGTCAGATTGAGTGATGCTTCCAGCAACTAATCGCATGTCAAATAAAAGATATTTTATGTAATAAATTACCTCTACAAGTAATTCAAATGTCATTTATCAGTTTTATTATCAGTCAGGCAAAGTCTTGTTTCTCTATATTAATCAAAATCAAGCTTTTTTTTTTTTTTTTTGGAGTAGTTTTGACACCTCTGGGCAAAAGTACGGAAGTGAATAGGTAGAGTCATCCCCAGAGCTGAAAGGAGCAAATGTAACGGTACAAGAATGGAGCTCGAAGGTGACAACTAACTCCAGGTATTTAAAATTACCATTACCACTGTTTTTATGCCAGTGTCAAAGCAGGAAGAAGTCTGTCTCTGAGAAGATGTGTTTTATTTTTAGGGCTGGGAGACTCTTAAAAAACTCCTACCCAAATACCTGAATGTGCTAACGCTTTTTCTCAGAGAGATCTGGACAGGCGAGAGGCTTGAATGACTGAACTGCACCACACTCCTATTCTTTTGCCTCTTTCAGGAACACTAACGCTTTGACTCCTCGTGCCCACTGGAAGCAGGCAGACAAATGATGTTTTAGCCCAACTCTGTGACCAACGAGAACATTTGTTCTAAGCAAGAAGTTTCCAAGTAGCCAAGAGACCTGTTTGGTATTAAGCCATGGAGGAAACAGCTGGAATAGAACAGATGTGCCTCTTAGTAAATTCTGCACCCCAGCTGCCACTGCCTGTCCTCAACAAATCCCATTAAGCGCTGGGCCTAGGGACACAACGAAAGAAAAACTGTGGAGACTTAGCCTTTGGCTAAAAAGAAACACATCAAGAACATGTGGTGACCCAGAGCAGACACTGTGGAGGGGTAAGAATGCTAGCCAGGAAGGAGAAATGAGTCCCAAGCTAACATGTAGCTGCTACTGTTCAGGAGCCCAAATACAAAGCTCAACACTGAAGTTTCGCTTCTCTGCTCACAATAACGTTAGTGGGCTTGTTAGGCAAGGCAATGCTGATGACGTGGACCTGAGAGCATGCTACCTGGCCTCACTCATGCAGCCTTACATGCAAAGCAGAAGAAAAAATGAGATCTGAGACACACAAAGCAGATCCTAACCCCTCGCCAGACCCCTTGGCAAGTGTGGAGAAAGGAAGGCCTGGTTTCCTCTGTCTACAAGGATCATGCTGCCCCAGCTGTGGCTGAACTGGATGGAAAAAACGGCAAAGTGAGAGAAAGAAGGTTGCTTCAGACCAGGTGCTGGGGATCAAAAGGAATCTGTCATTTTAAGATATGTCTAAAATCTGATGCCTAACATGGGTTTAAATCACTTTTTGAAAAAACAAATTTCTGTGACAATTAAAATGAAGATAATTGTGGATAAGGTATTTTGAAAGATAACAGATCCAGTGCTGAGTTAAGTTAAAGAAACAAAATTGAGCTATTTTCCATAGCTTTGGAGCCAATTTTAACCCTTTTTGACTTTTTGTAAGTGACTTAGAGAACAGGTTCTGGCTGTATTTAGTACATTTAGCACTAAACAACCTTTATTCCTAAAGTAGCTTTCATTTTATAACAAAACAAACTCCCTCGTGGGTCACAGTCTCACATAATAATTAAAAGCAATATTCAAAATGGACCTTCACATTTTAATCTCCCACTATAGAATATACACAATTATAACCAGGACTTGGAAGGAAGGTGGGGAGGCAGGGTTGGGGGGCGCAGGGAAGACAAGCCTGAACCTACTAATATTAACTTTAAAAAATAAAATTAGGAGACAGGTTATACCAGTGAGCAAATGAGAACACTCTCATCAATCAGATGTTCATGTTATTATTATTATTATCATTTTTTATCCCCCCCTTGCTGCCCGCGCCCGCCGTGTCCACCCGCCGTGCGTCCTCTCTGCGTCCGCCCATCCTCCCCTTGCTGTGAGGTCCCGCTGCACCAGCCCCTCGTGCCGCGCAGGCCGGCCTGCCCCCACAAGGAGGCCCCAGGAAGCGAACCCGGGGCCCCACACATGGCAAACGGGGGCTCCATCGGTTGAGCCACACCCGCCCCCTGCTGCGAGGTCCTGCTGCATCAGCCCACTAGGCTGCGTGGGCCGGCCCGCCCCCACAAGGAGGCCCCGGGAAGCGAACCCCGGGCCTCCCACATGGTAAATGGGGGTCCACCGACCGAGCCACCCCCGCTTCCCTTCATGTTATTATTGGCAACAGTGACATTCAAGAGCTCCAACATAAGAAAATGGAAACAGAATAAATACTTTTACAGTTTCTTGCATGTAACCAAAATACTTGAAACAACACAATAAAACTCATTTACTCTGGTCCCTCAAATTTTGTCACATATATAAAAGTTTGCCTAGAAGAAGATTTGGGTGCGTCACATTCTTTTTGAAAATCCCAGAGCTTCCCACTAGTCCCTGCTGCTCCCGGCTTGCTGAATTTGGGAGACATGAAACACCACTCTTTGACAAGATTCCTGAATCCCAGTCAAAGTCAAAGCAGGAGCTGGAGTAGGAGCAGGTGACTTACTGTATGGCTGAACAGTGAGCTGAGGGGCCTGGACAGGAACCACCTGTGTGGCTGGGCCCAAGGGCGAAGGCTCTTCCGCAGCCGTGCCTGAATGTTGGAAAGCCAAATCAATCTCTTCATCTGTCAGGCCTGGGGGAAGAAAAGGACACAATTACAGGTGAGTACCTTTCTCTACTGTCCACGGCAGCAACGAAATCATTAGAAAAGCCCCTTTCAGCCACAGAATGCCTAGCATCCTGTAAGCTGCCTCCCCAATTTCGGATTCTCCGGAACCTCTCAGTTGCAATTTAACCTTAAGCGACAGAATATTAGCCTCAACACTGCTTCCAAATGTGGCTCATTCAATTTCCTTAATTTATCCTTGAGTTTATTGCTGCTTTTGAAGTCGCTCTGTACTGCAATTCTCCATTCTTCTCCCGAAAACAGATACCATCAACTGCAAATGTGGCTCATTTTAATCTGTAATGGTGTTAAAAAAAAAAAAGAGGGGAAAAAACTAACAATAATGCATGAAAACAGACAGGGAAACAAAAAACTAATTATTGGGTGAGACGACTAATTAGTCTAGATCGTTTCCGAAGACGGGAATAATTTGCTTTATTTTATGACAAATGCAGAAATAAAAAGAAAAATCAGGACTGACTGTGATTAGTATGAATGGGATATAGAATGTAAAGAAGAAAATAAAACAAGAAAACAGATCAAAACAAGGCCAGGCCCAAACTTTCAGATGATTATTGCTCTAGCCTATCACAGGCTGCCAATATCGCCTTTGGCTACTTTTCCTTTTCCCTTTTTTTTTTAAATCTTCCCGACACTCTAAGCCACACTCACTGCACATGGGACATCAGGAAAGAACAGGGCGCCATCTGCAGTGGCTCTAACATGTGGAAAGGATCTGCCCATGGAGGAATAAAAGGCAAGGGAAAAACCCATGGAGACCACATTTCCAGTGAATGCTCTGATGGAATATGTTCCACAGGACTGAGGCCGACTCTGGACGCTGACCCAGTGGGAGGAGAAGCGTGCCGACCAACCCAAAGAACAGAAGCCACGTGTGGCTCACGGGGGTGAGAAAAACTTTCCCACAGGGCCAACACAGAAAGTAGCTCTTGTGTACAAAGTGCTCTGGCTGCTGGAAGTGGAAGAGCAGGTGAGAGGTCACTGCTGGTCTGCAAGAGACAATTCTGGCCAGTCCATGCTGTTCCGGGAATCCCTAGATCCAGTCCAGCCGCAACACAGAGCTTTTAAACTAGGACCGAGCGATTTTCCACATCTGGTTGGCAGCTCTCCATTAGAGGGCCCCCAGCATGGTATATCTGCCCCTGGGGGTAGATGAAGTACAAGGAGGTTCTGAGGGTCAGCATCTTCAAAAGCACGGTGCCTCACACTCTGTGCCAGGGGGATAATAGACGGTGCACATTAATGCTTTACAGCACAGCTCTGCCCTGCACCAGATTGGCATGAGTTGACGGCAGCCATCCCTCAAACTTTTCATGCCCTACCACAGCTGGTCAAGGGGGAACAGCCCTGGACCCTTTCTTCTCTTCTGTGCACTGAGCAGCTGAGGTCTGTCCCCATTTCAAACTGCAGCTCTTCCCCTCTTTGCCCTCTACACACAGGGAAGCCAGCCCACAGCAGACAAGGCTACCCCTCTGTGCTGGGGTCTGAAGTGCTGCTGTCCCGCCCCCGACAGCACCCTGCTCTCAAAGAGACTGATGGGGCAGATGAAAAAGCTTCCAGGGTTCACGCAGTCTCATTTACTGGCACGTAGTGCATTCCAAATACAAAGCTACATTTGAGAACAGTGGGGCTAGCCAGGCGATGGTCCACCTACCCGATTCCTCGGCTTCCTACAAAGGGACTACTTTACTGTCACTTCACCCCCCAGGAAGAACAGGGACCACAGGACAAACAGGTAAACCAGGCAAAAACAGAGAACATGTTTCCCCCAAGTTTCTAACTCTCAGACCCTAGCCTTCATATGACTGTCAATCACCCTTACTAAATAGGAAGGGGAACCCACTTCAGAGTTCTAGTAGGAAAGACATTGTTCAACTGGCTCATAATCAGCCATCACAGAAGAAAGCAGCACATGCGACATCAGCATAGGCCAATGGTCACTGGTACACCATGAAATTTTATAAACCTGGAGGTTTGTGTGCCTTGTCAGCCACTGGCTGCAAATGAGGATAATTTTCCCAAAAGGAGCATTCAGCTGCATTCTCATTTTCCCTTTTGGCTCTTTCAAATATAAACAAGTGCGATAATGTTTAACGCTGGGGAAATATACAGTAAGTTACAGACTGTGCTGTGGCCGTGAGAGCTAGAGTTGGTTAAAGGGACAGGCCTCTCTGCCCGTGGTTGTGCCCTTTGGCCCTGAGCTTTTACGAAGCCTATTTTCCTAATAAAACATGTTCCTTGCATTACTGCAGCCGAGCCCACTACTGAAGCCATGGTTTAAAGGGCATCAGCACTTCCTTCCAGGCTTTTGTTTTTCAGAGACCTTATCATTTGATGCTCTAAATTTACATTGGCTTGGATTCTGATATCCCGAGTTCTCCAGCGGTCAGGATTTTGATTCAGTTATATAAAATGAATCATTTTTCTTCTTTTTTAAAAAGTAAGCATTATAACTGTCTCATTGAGTAATGTAATTTCAGAGCTGGACCATTATTCCAGTCACCCCCATCATGTAACAGATTAAAAAACAGGGGCCCAAGGAGGGTAAAACAAAATGTCCCAAACCATACTAGTTAGAGAATGGTTAGCCACCCACAACTCTCCAAACCACTGGCTGACTTTCCATTATACCACAGAGATACAAAATATCAAAAGACAGATTTGGAAATCATGTCTCAAATCTTCAATCTTGTTAAAGAAGTTTAAATAAGGACTAAATCCCCCCTCCTCCCAGGAAACCCAATCTATAGATAAGAGCCAACAAATAACTATTTTGGGGATATACCAAAACAGCACAGGAACTTAACTATAGGTCCACCCTGCGAATGACGCCTGGACAACTTTTAGAACATGAGAACAACAAGGGTAGAATATTCTAACCCCAGCTCAAATCCAAATGCTGCTCACACATGGGCGCCTATGCTTCCCTGAGTGTCCTTTGCCTCTGGAGTGTCCTCAGATTAGGTAGGACTGACCATCTTTGGGACTGTCATTGGCTCCCGGTGCTGAAATGACCCTGCTTTAGGGATAAGGTATTGCCATAGGATCTACCCATAAGGCATCCAGGTTCCCTTGGCCCCTCTTCCCCTCCCAGCCCCACTGAGATAAACGGTGGAGATCTTAGATTTGAGATCTTGCAGAATCCAAAAGGTTAAAAGGAATAATAAAGGAAACTGCCAATTGTAAGTGAATTATATTTGGCTCTGAAAGCTGAGGCACAGGCTATATTATAAAAGGCATCTCTTTGCGTTGTTTACCATCACCCTGACTAATGCAGACCTTTTTTTTTTTGTTTTAAATAATCTCATGCAAATTAGACACACACACTTCCTTCCAGTTGATTGCTATCTGCAAGGAATAATCTAACCACAGAGGGACGGAGCAAGGGCTGAGCAGAGCAGAGGGGTGGGAGCAAAGGGTTTCACAGGCCTGTGCCATGCAAACCCCCCACCCTTCCCCTTTCAAGTCTTCCTTTAGCTCCTGCCTTTGGAAGAATTAGTCAGTTTTAATAAAGCCTAAAATTTTCTTGTACTTAGGGTGTCAATTTACATTACATTACACCAACAGCACCTTGCATTCAGATGCTCTCTCCTTAACTGCACCTCTGCCACTTGGCGATTTCTAAGAGCTACCAGCCCCCCTGCCCATCTGTAGCAGAAAATAACACTTAAGAAAGGCCTGCTCAGTTATTCCATCCACTAACTAGCTTTAGCAAAGAGAAGGAGGAGGAAAGGGTGAGGGAGCTCGTCCGATGCAAGCAGGAGGAGTTAGGGTGCTTGTCCCTGACTCAGAGAGGTAGAGAATGTCAGTTCTCCTTTGCAGGCCCACAGGTGCCTGATCTGCAAAACTGACAGCCTCACTTCAAACAGAAATTTTCCAAATGAAGATCCCATGCACCCAAAATCAGGGCAATCTTTTTGTTTTCTCAATTCTCTGGAATCTACTCCCAAAAATCTCCAGAAAGTTCCTTTTACAAGATGCCTGCTGTCCCTCTGTAGAAGCTGGGCCAAAGATTTCTTTTCCAATACTTCCTCCAGAGTGGAACTCTTTCAAAAGAAGAGACCAAGTGAGCTATATCCTGTTGATTAATAAGGCTCTGGTTTTACCAATGAAGCATCAGAACTGAATGGCTCCGGGGCTGCCACACCAGCTATTTTTATTCCTTAAAAGATAAATTTGTTTTCTTGAGGCTTCTGTTAAAATGCAAACAAAACCAAACTGGTTAACTTTGTGAGCTGCAACCTCCTAGCTGCAAGCACAATGCCACAGCGTGCTTTCCCATGACTCAGACAAAACTGGGTACCCTAGAAGTGCCGTCTTTTTCACTGGGACTGGCTGTGCAATGGCTTATGAGAAGTAACCTCAACACTGTCCCCAGTGACCACTGGGCGCTGCCATCAGGCCTGGTGAAAGAGAAAAGACAGATGACAGGCGACAAAAGTGCTGTGTGCATCTTCCAGGTCCAACAACAGGCAACAAAGTACAGGATAGAAGAGATAAGTAATAGTTTAGAAATAAGCAAGGGAATGAACGCCCGTGGCACCTGCCAGCCCAGACTGAGTTTTATCATCAAAATGTAGAGTCTTCCTGGAATTAAGGGGGCAGGGCCAGAGGGCTAGCAGCAAAGGGTGGCAGCTCAGGGCTGGTAACAGGGACCATCTTCCTTCCCTATCTACAGTCCTCCTATTTACGGGACTCAGGTGATTCACTGGGACTCGGGAAGACTGAGCAGGGGTCGCTTCTCTCAGAACACAACCCATTATCTACCCAGGCACATGCTTGGCTTGGAGGAGATGAGGCAGAGAAGACATCTAGCTAAAAATACTCCCCAAATTAAAAGAAAAATCAACTCTCTCAGAAAGGTTAGGGGAGGGGAAAGGGAAAAAAGAATTTTTATTTTATTTTATTTTATTAACATTTTGTTGGAACAGTAGAGTACAATAAGGACTCTCAGAGCCTCTAAAAGTCGTTGGATGACCTGTAGACCCCTATTTCCCAGTGCCTTGTATAAAATTGAATTTTTTAAACATAAATTACACGTAATGACGACACTGTAAAAACTAACAGTAATGGAAAGCTGTGCTGTATTTCATTAGCCTGTATTATTCCGTGCCACCTGATCCAGCCGGGCCTTGTTTATGAGTTAGTGTGTTAGCAGATGCCGATGGAAGCATTTGCTTCGACCTTGCTCTTCTCATTGGGGCATGAAATTACGACGGCAGCACCTTGATATTACAGCCATAAATACAGTAAACTGCAAATTTAAGCCAACGGCTCCTATTGTCTCTGAACATAAAGCTGATCGGTATTTATTTAAAAGGAGAACAAAAAAAATATTATATATCACCTTGTTTATGGGGCCTCCCCCACCCACTTTTTACCCCCTCCCCAAGCCCCCCAACCTGTCTAATTCTCTTGGCTAAAATATTAAGCAAATAAGCCAACGTTCTTTATTCTCTGCTGATTTACTATTCCCAAGCAGCAAAAACAGTCTTTGAGAAACCTAGTTCCAAATATCATTACCCTGAATGAAAAGACTTTTTATAAAAATTGATCTGATGGTAAGCCTGGTTCTCACCATCGTGATATTGATATGTAAATTCAAGAACAAGACATGAGATTTCCCTTCTACTTAAATGAAAAAAGTTCAAACAACAGGGGAAAAAGTTGCTGATAAGGCCTTGAAATTGAATGTCCTTTTGGTATCCTTTCTAAGAATCCTTAGATAGAAATGCTATTTCAAAAAGTAGCAAAACACTGCCTCCTGCCACCTAAGAAAAGAAAGAAAGATATCTAACCAGGAATATAATTCTCATCTCAACACACAGAAAGAGCTGGGGGACCTCTTGCTACAATTTGCACCCATCCCCTACTTTTCCCAGTGAACCATAAAGACAATATATCCTTTAAATACATTAAATATGGAAGAAAAATAAATGCAAAGACAAAAGGACACTGGATATCACCCAGCCACATCTCCTCATATAAATCACTGAGTAAAAAGCCTGTGCGAAATATATTTCACTACTAGTTTAAAGACTAAGGAGTCTGGCAGGCTCATTCCACTTTAAGTCTCAAAGAGAAGGTAAGTCTGCTTTCTTACTGTCAGTGCCCCTCAGAGAGGCAGAGGGGCTAGTGTAAAAACTCTACCACTTCCAAGCCCAAGTTTGGAGGTTTCAAAGAGTTAGCGGTGAAAAACGTAGAACATCAGGCAGCAAGCTCCAAAGTCAATACCAGGGAAGCAGGTAGAGGGACTACGTTAGCAATGAGTTACATCCAAGTTTTTGGGAGCAATTTAATTTCAAATCAGACAGGCTGGGGTCATAAGGTCCAGTGCTCAGTAATATCAATGACACAGCAAATCAACCAAGATCAAAAGTTTTTGTACATTTACTTTTGCTACATTATTCCACAATGCAGACATACTCCCTTGGAGCTCTAAATCACATCAGCCACACCAGTCATTGAGCCTGGCTCCTTCTGCATAAGGAGGAAACTTCCCTATAAAATTTATTGAGCTTCTCTGGGGAGTAGTATAACTGGTGAACAAGACAGAAGTGAGCTGCCCCTCCGTGTAACACAAATTGAGATCTCTCATATCAAAGATCGGGAGGGTTTCCAATCAGCATCTATGATGTCTATTTTTTATTTTATAACTAAAGGTTTGCTTCCCCCTCCCCCTTTTAATCTCTCTTGGCTAAATTAGAAAGGAAAACAAAGAGGAGTTGCTTTCCATATTTGATCATCAATTCCAAAGGATTAATAGTGGGACAAATATGGTTGCCGGCTATCATGGACAGCAGACTCTGACCCAGCAGGTCTTGGGCAACAGGCTGAGAAGTCAGCCCTCTTCACAGTACCTGAGAGTCCTAGGGAAGGACCAAGGGGTATAGTAATCAGGAATTACTGCTACTTATATGCCAAAGGCCAGGTAAGTCAAACATGTTTGTCCATGTGTGAAACAAATTAATCGACACTTTTAACGATGCTTGAATCTTGCTCCTGTTTCAGAACAGGCGTTGAAGTTTGTTTTTATTAAAAAAAAAAACAAAAAAAACAGAACTTTGACAACCAAACAAATTCAGAACTGGAAAAAAAACTTGGAGCTTATCTGGTCTATCTCATTCTGTTTCATCTATTAAAAAAAAAAAAGGACAGAGGGAGGGGCAGTGACTTGCACACAGCCGATGGCGAGCACCAGGCAGAACCAGATTCCCTACCTAGGGCTTCCTCCTAGCCAGGGGACCCAGCAACAGCTGCCTAACATGCCTGCTTTCATCTGCTATCTAACACAGTCATCATATTTTTAATCAGCCAACTCTAAGAATCAATCTTTCCAAAAAAGAAGAAAAACAAAAAGAATATACATAGCACAGGTAAAAACCAAGTGAAGTACAAAGGATTTTTATGTACTATTTTTGCAACTTCCTATCAATCTCCATTTTTTTTAAAGATATATGTATACACATACACACAAACATATTTGTGTGTATATGCATAAATAAAAGGAAGATAGACAAAAAACTGGGAACACTGGTTATTTCTGGAAAGAGTAACCGGATCAGAGACTAAAGACACACTTTTTTGGTGCACATCCTTTAGAATTTTGTTCCATGTGAATGTTTCTCATTCAAAAGGATAAATTAAATTTATTTTTAAAAACAAAGAAAATATTTGGGGCGGGGGGGGGAACTTTAACAAAACCACTTAGAATGGTTATCTCAGGTTTCTGGAAGAGAAAAACCAAGACAGAGGAAGACATGGCACCTGGCCCAGGAGCTGGGGTTAGAACAATATCCACAATTTCTAATCTCTTGCTTAACCTACTGTGGCTATAACCACAGCATCTAAGTACAAGGGGCCTTAAAAAAAAAAAAGATGTATTTCTAAAAGGCAGACATCTGTTCTATTTTGACACATCCTGGTTGCTCAAGTGTTTCTTTCAGCTCCCTAAACATTTACTTCACCAATGGAAATGTTTCCATCAACTGTAACAAAGCAAACATTTGCTTTGGGATGGTAGGGATAGTCATACACTGTTTCCTATGTTCCTTGAAACAAGCCTGATTTGGGGAAAAAAAACAACAACAAACTCTGCTGTAGGACAGACAGAAATTAAGGTGGAGATTTTTTGTTCCTAATTTGTTCCTCCAAGAAAATCCTGTCACAAGAGTTCAGTGTACTAGGGCAGACCCTTCAGTCACTCAGCTGAATACTATAAATGCTCACTGGGGGGTTTCTTTTACTTCTGGAATCTTAAATATGTGATCAGAAAGTTTGTTCTTTTGCATTCAACTATCTTGCTGAAGTTTTAAATCACCATGCTGCTCTCAAATTTTTTAAAAATCTAAATGTTAATTTGATATTAACACATTAAAACACACTATAATAGGTCAATACATAAATTATTTTGTCACCACCTATTTGTGTAGCTCAAATAAATCTGGTATTGTTGCTATTGTCAACATTATTACTATAGAGAAAAATCTATAGTACTCAACCAACTCCATAAATATGTGGGTGCTTATTTTGCTAGGCATATTCCCCACTGTAAAATGGGGGCCTCCTAAGAGAAGACACACACACATAAGTATGTATGTACATAGACATGTTTACTTATATATGTAAATGTGCATTTGTCCACATATTTATACACACATACATTTAAGCAACCTTTTATTCATAATAAAAGTAACACACGTAAACTACAAAAATATGGACAAAAAAGAAACACATAGAGAAGGAAATAAAACACCCTTCATCCTTCCACTCTCCATCCAGAAATTACAGCCAAAATGTATTACCCCCAAGTATTTTAAGAGCCAGGAAGTTTTTAAGAGCTTTTTATGAGAATTAACACCAATTCTGTTTAAACTCTTCCAAAAAATTGAAGAGGAAGGAAAACTACCCAACACATTTTATGAAGCCAACATGACCCTAATACCAAAGCCAGATAAAGATTCTACAAGAAAAGAAAATTACGGACCAATCTCTCTAATGAACACAGATGCAAAAATTCTCAACAAAATACTGGCAAATCGAATCCAACAGCATATTAAAAGACTTATACATCACGACCAAGTGGGATTTATTCCTGGTATGCAAGGCTGGTTCAACATAAGAAAATCAATCAATGTAATACACCACATTAACAAATTGAACGAAAAAAACCACATGATCATCTCAATAGATGCAGAAAAGGCATTCGACAAAATCCAGCATCCTTTTTTGATAAAAACACTTCAAAAGATAGGAATAAAAGGAAAATTCCTCAATATGATAAAAGGCATATATGAAAAACCCACAGCCAACATCATACTCAATGGGGAAAGGTTGAAAGCTTTCCCTCTAAGATCAGGAACAAGACAAGGATGCCCACTGTCACCATTGTTATTCAACATTGTACTAGA